>WFKH01007768.1:5125353-5136600 GCA_016163765.1 Magallana hongkongensis | reverse complement strand
ATTTGTATTCTATATACAATTGTATGTAGACATATTATATAATTATGCACTTGTGATATATCTTTGAGGTAGGACAGTTAGTGGAAGGATAGTATTTTATATAGCAGAGTGAAAACTGTAATTTTGTTGACCTGACCACATAGGGCACCAAGGGACAATGCCTATTGCAGCATATGGCTATGCATTTTGTCAGAGCCATATCTGTGCTGTCTTGTACCCTAAGCACTCAGGTCAGCTTAAAGGAGCAAAAGTTTTTGACGTGTTGTCTTGACTACAAGGGGCACCAAGGGACAATGCCTATTGAACAGTCAGTGCAATGTTGGCAACTTGACAGTCAGTCTTGTACCCCATGCAGTCAACACAGCTTGTGAGTGTAAAAAGATAAACATAAGTTGAATAAAATGCTATAAGATATAATTGTTAAAATCATATTCCATTGTCCTGAATCATCTTACATATTTGAGTAAGAATGTCAATGTTTTCATTGGTCATTAGCATATGAGCTTTTCATCAGTGTCCATTGTATCAAAGTGCTTACAATATTTCTCTACTAACTTATATAAAATAACTCTTTCCTCCTGAACATGACTACATATGAATAAAAAATGTTTCTCATCATCAACTAAATTATTATTGCATCTAAGACAAAACCTTTTATTTTTGGGAATGTTTTGATATCGCCCTCTTTCAATTTGAAGTCTATGAGCTGATATATGAAAACAAATAAAATTTCTTCTATCTTCAAAGTTTTTTATTGATCTTAAATAATTCTCAAAGCAAAAATTTTGTTTAAAGGTGCAGTAGCTCCTTAGTTTTTTTTCAGAGTTTACTCCAAGTTGAAAATGCCATTCTTTGATATAGTGTTTAAGTAAACAGTTTTTAAGTGTAATTTTTAATTTGTATGGTTTGACAGAAGGCAGATCTTTAATTCCAATGATATTAAGGAGAAAAAAGTTGATGGACCCATACCATGAGGATGTATTTTGTTGAAAAAGTAAATTTGACTCCAAATAGGCATTATATAGTAAGGGAAATGATTGACCAAGACTTTCAAGTCTGTGCCAGTAACTTAGCATGCTTCTTAGTATGTCAAAGTGCAGAGGAAATCTTCCCAGTTCGGACAATACTGCAAAATTTGTTGTGGATTTATGTAATCCTAAAATTGATTTGCAAAATTTAAGATGGAGTTTCTCACACAGTAAATTTGAATAAACTCTTTCTATGGAACAATTAGAGGAATGAGCTTTCTTTGTAAATGGATTAAAACAACCCCAAATTTCAGAAGAATACAGCAGTATTGGTTTGATGGTGTGGTCAAATATATGAGTAATAGTTTTGACATCAGGATTTAATGAGATTATGTCTTTCTTGAGTTTGAATAAAGCCTTGAGGGCTTTTTGGTACAGTTGTTTTTGTGCAAGAGAGAATGAACCAGAGGCGCAAAATGAGGTCCCTAGGTATTTGTAGCTGGACACACATTCAAGTTCAGTATCAGCAAAAAAGAATTTCATTTTTAATAACTTTCCTGCCTTGTTAAAGATAAGGATCTTAGTTTTAGAAGTATTAATATTCAGACACCAGTCCCTGAAGTATCTATGCAGGATATTTAGTTTATGTTGCAAGCCAGTAGCTGAAGATGACAACAAAACAATATCATCAGCATACATCAAACAATGAAAAGGATGAGAGTTCAAAATGACAGGGTCAGGAGATGGATTTAGATAATCCGGGAGATCGTTGATAAATATCTTGAACAAATTTGGACTGAGATTATCACCCTGCTTTACCCCCATTTTTATTTGGAAAAAATCTGTGATATTATTATCAAGTCGAACACAAGATTTACTTGATGCATACATGCTTTTGATAATCTCATAAAACTTTGTTCCAACTCCTGTTTGAGAAGCGCGGTACATTGTGTGACATTACTTTGGGATCAACTCTTGTATATTGTACTTTTAACTTTTAAAAAACTTTTATCAATAATCTTGACCGTCAATTGCGACCTTTTTGCCAGAGTAGCATTAAAAATGAATCACAATTGTCTACACTTCACAGTCGACATCTATTGTAGAATGGCAGTGTTTTATAATGGTTGTGCTTTGTGATTTGTATGTTACCTCATGGGCTTAAATAGAGCCTGCCCTTCGTCCTGGAAAGTGATGATCAATTTCAGCTGTGTGCCGCCATCTTTCTGCTCTGAAACAAGAGACAGATAGAAATAATGCTTGTTTGTGCGGGTATTACTGTTTGTGCGGCTCCTGGTACCATAGTTATCACAGTTTTTGAGAACTGTCCTTTATTCATTGTCATAGTAATAGTATGAACATAAAATACTTCTGTAAAAAAAATCATTCGGTAATTGTTTCATGGTAAAAGGAGGTTACCACCGTTGTCTACTCGAACACGTGTCGAGATCACGAGATGACCCGGAAGTACATACCCACGTCGATAACGGTTTCCTGCTCCATGTCTGCCATTAGACCGTCTATGGCGGGGTCATCGGGTTCATACATGAAATACTGGTTGATTCCCCGCTGGTATTTTTCCCAGTTGGCGGACCCGCCTCTGTAAAATAAGCATCTTTTTGAGTCCCCTCGGGATAAAGACTACTTATAGAAAATGTGTATCTGATGGCGTGACAGTCACTGGACAATCTGTTCATCAAAGGCTTAGACTGCTCAATTAAAGAAAATCCACGTTTTTATATTTTACAAAGGAAATACCTTTTCCTTTTGATAAATGAGACGATGTCTAAAACACAGAATAATTGAATAAATTTAAATTGATTTGGTGTATACTACAAAAACAATCATCAATTTTACGATTTGTTATTGTCAATAAAAATATGTGAAAGGGTTCTTATAATTAAATGATAGACATTTTTCCCGGTCAATTGCATTGTTCATGAAATTTGTAATAAAAGACGGTTATTATATCTTAAAAACAGAATTAATTCGCCGATTAAGTTTAGAGAAAGCTCATGAATTATTAAAGGACCTTATGTACATTTCGTACGTAATACTAAAAAATTCATAATTCATATAAACAGCTGACGCATTCAGGTCAAGTGCACGATTCGTCATTTCGTTTGGAACGTCTTAATCAGAGTTTCCTCTATACCTTGAGAATGCACTAAGAAAAATAGACAGATTTGAACATATTTTACTTCTTTATTGTTTATGAAAAATAAAGTTTTGACAACCTTCGGAATAATAGACAAACAGCTTGTTCGAATTTCTTTTTTTTAAAACAGTTCCAGGGACTATGAAGTATTGTATAAAACTGTCTTGCATGCTGTAGCCTTTATGTTATAATTTTCTTTTGTCTGTCATTTGATTTCATTTTGACTGTATGCCAACATGGTGATGTCAATAAAAAATTGAATTGAATTGAATATTGAGTTGACAAATATAGTCATTTTTTTTTCAAACTTTCAGTGAAACTATAATATTAAAAATTTGAATATGATTTAAGGTGGATAGACATGGCCTTTTCCATCCCCCCCCCCCCCCCCTACAAACATACACATGCACACATTCACAACAACAAAAAATCGCGGGATATAGCCGGCTCGTGTAAAACAATTATCGGCGTCATCCGTCAAGAGAAGACCAGAGGACGACGCACAGACAGAAGACAAATGTCTCCGGTGAGGATGGCCCGCAGCCAGCCGGCATTCAAACACCGAGCTCTTTCTCTAGTGTCAACTCCAGTGCTTCGGGAAACAGTTTTGCACGCCTTTGTACAAACGTGGTATTGGCAGTTTATGGTAGTTTATCTCATATGAAATTTGAAAGACGAACTAATTAATTATGCAAAATTTTAGTGAAGAGTTATTTCTGGTCTCAAACTGCGCGACTTTAAGACAGGGGAATTATTTTTATTTCATAAAGTGGAATACGTAATTATCCTAAGACGCGAGTTCTTCCACTGAAAATAACTACGACATTCTAAATATCCTAAAGAAAGCACATTACATAGGGATGGTTTCTTCCGAAATAATGGCATTACCATACACAATGCCACCGTGTCAATTCTGCACGTTCTGATAAAAGCAGGGAATCTACATTTGTTTCGGTTGAATGGAACCTGTCAATTTACAACGTTCCTCAAGTCTTCAATTATGATCTGTAACTATCACTGCATAATAGGTTAATAAATACTTAAGAAGTTGTTACTGCATGAATGTTGACATAAAATGGACAATAACATCTTGAAGCATCGCTTCCTCAAGGCTAAGAGGTTTCTCGTGTCTTTGTCCGATCAAAGGTTGTGCATACGGCAATTACAAGTGGGGGACAGGGGTGTCCCACCAAATGTTCAGGGCAGCTACACATCAGAGGGAGCATCATTTCCAACCAACCGTGGATCCCATCTTGTCGAAAGTCGCATAATGGCTTAATAAGAATCATTTAACGGGAATGTTTTGTACGCGTTTAATAAGGGCCCCTCTCCCCGTTATTGCCTGCACTTTTCGGTTCTGTAGATCGATCGGAAACCATTGCCTATTCGTATATCGACTTTGATTTCGCTCGTTTGTACAGTACAAACAGAAAATTCTCGCCGATAATTACACATCAATAATTTAAAACGCAAAACTTTCAAAAACAACACTTATGTAAATGTGTTGAAGTTCAAAAGAACTTGAAAAACAGTTTACTTAACATGTAGATTGAAAACTCTTTATCTAAAAAGATATTGAAGGAGAAAAAATGAGCAAGAAAAAAAAGGGGGGGTGTGTGTGTGTAAATTCCTATTAGAGTTATTTAGCGCAGCGTTAGAGGTAGATTTATTGTCGGAATCAGACGACTGAGCAACATCAAAAAGAGGATAGAGCAATTCATTCATATAATCAACGGATGCATTGTTTAACATCTTTAACCGAAAAATTACAAATCACTGTTTTCTATTACTAATGTTTAATATGTGTTTACTATTTAGGAATTTTCTGATATGACCTAAGGTCTTGTAGTCGGTCCCTCCTCTCGATGAATCAACACACGAAGGCCTTACCTGCTGTACAAATAGCGCTACAAAAATGTCATTCCAAAACTCACCGGCAATTAGACAGAAAAATCAGACCACACCAACAAACAACACTCTGATAGCTCCTTACCCGCCGTCCTGTGAGTCAGTGTATCCCGGTAAATAAATACCCTTCTTATGGTTGCGTTTCTTGATATTCCATAACACTGACTCGTAGGGAGTCACACGGAGTTCTTCCATGTCAAACATTTTGGGGTGGGTCCTACCCAGCTTCTTCAGCATGCTGTCCACAGCTTCGTCGCTGAATTTTTCGGGTTTTTGATCGTGGGCCTTAATGTCCTCTCTCCCCACGGACTGCGCCCTCTCACCCTCCACCGTCTCCGGACTGAATTCATCACTCGTGTAGTTACTCTTGTTTAACCTTTTCCGAAGCGCCGAGAAATGGGCTTCCGTGTCCACAATCCTTGGAATCAGTTTCCGTATATGAGAGGAAGGTTTCGTGTATTCTATAATTCGGGGTAAAGTGTTTAACAAATACATACAAGTCCCTATAAAAGACAAGCCCACAATGGTTCCAAACACTCGGTACTTTAGCTTCATGGTGGCAGCGACCACCAGATTATCGTCCGTCACTTAATCCCAGAGGCACTCTTCTCCAAGATAGAGACCATGCTCCTGTATCCGGGACTCTGACGACGACATTCCACCTGTCACTCAGGCTGTGCCGCGAGTAGACTAACGCCCTCTCCGCGTAGAGGCTTATACTTATAAATTGCCTCACGAATTCTGTTTTCTTAATTATATTCAAGTCTCACGTAAATCCAGTCAGTTATGAAGAATAATAAATAAAACTTGTACACTAAAAAAACCCACAAATGAAACACAGGTAAATACGAGAAGTTGATAGATTTAAACAAACCACTTTTCCTTTCGGAGGAGTTTAGAGTTGGAGAATTAGTGAAAGCATCGTTACACCTCAACACGCGCTATTTAACTCCTGTTGTTTAAGCCTTGCGGTCGATTGAATATACCAATGTGACGAATGCATACGCCGCGACCCCAAAGGTCGATTCTCCTTACATACCTGCCATAGATGTCAAATACATTCAGTAATGAATATTACATACACCACTGGAATCAATACAAAGTATAACAATATCGGATATACATCAGAATTTTTCACACTTTCTCGCAGACTCCTGTTATAAGGTTTCGCAATCTTCTAAGCAGTGTTGTTGGTGTCAGAGAATGACGACGAATTTCCGACGTGTGGACACAATAATCATGCCGTATAATCCCTACAAATGGAGAAAAACAATAGGTATATACTGCCCCAGGGGATCGGTCACAACACGTGTAAAGACGGTCCTTATGATGCCTACACAGAGCATCTACTACAGACCCCTGTCGTCCGCGCAATGACAACGCATGTCAGTCCATTGTCTGGTCTACATCAAACATGGTGTGTGTACCCACTCCGATGTACCTTGCCCATCCAACTACAGTCCCGGTATATAATAAATTACTTCAGTGAGTTTTACAAAAAAAACAACAACCCCAAAACCACTTAAAACACCACGGAAGTAGTTCAAAGAGACTTCTTCAGTTTGCCTTTTAATTGACGATAAAGCATGATTTGAAGTGTTAATATGTGTATAGATACAAACCATGGCGTTACCTCTGAATCTGAGTTTGTCTTTGAGATGCACGTGTTTTGATACCAAGGTTCTACTTGAGGAGGATCCTGTTAGATGGACACTGAAACATTAGCTAAGCTACAAGAGTGTTTATTTTCGTAAATCAACTATTACAGTGTATCATCTGTTTGAAATAATAAACCGACGACTCCAAGGAAGTACGACATCAATCTGTGTCAATCGAAACCACAATCGCGTCTCATTCTAGCAAAAAAATATACAATTATTATCAATCAAACAAAAATAGATAGTCATATGTGCATGAAATAACCCAGTAATTAGTATTAGAAAACACAAAAGGATCAATTTCTCGCGTTAATTGGCTGGCAACATTCCGCCGGGACGCAGCGCTCACCCGGGGGTCAAATGTGCCGTCGCGGGCAAACCCCATCCTCAGAATCTGTCATTGATCTCACATTACGGCGGCCTTAAAATGTGCTAAATAACATGTAAAGAGATCACAGCATTGCAATGCCGCGTCATCTGACAAAATTAAGCAACGCAACCTATCGAGTGTAATTTAGTAGATATACGAGGGATATTACGGCGAAATAGCAATTGAGTGCATGAAGACCAAGCAAAACGTCAAGATCATGTGAGGAAAAATCACCTTACAATCAATTATTACGCAGACCGACATAGCACCAGCGACATCCCTTCATATTGCATTTTTTTTTTGCAAGGCAAAATAAATTTTTTTGCTTGTCGTGGTTAGAAAATTAATTTACACTGTATTGCTTTGTGCTGACAACCGTTAAATTTACAGGTATTCGATTTCAACCTTCTACATTGTATGTGCTTTAGGGTATCTTATTAATTGAAGGAGTCTGTTCTTTGCAAGAGGGGGTCAATAGAATAGAGTAAGCGAGGATTCAAAACTAAACAAAATGTGTTGAATCTGGAGAAAATGTTGACAGCCCATAATGCAATTGATATATTATAAGTAAATTACCAATGTATGAGAGTTACGTCACGAACTGTTTTATAAAGTAAGCCAAAAGCGGACAGACTAGCTAAAATCTAACATAATCGTTAATTAAAGTTAACAAAGGGATGTGCGACATGTTGGGTATCTTTTACATCCGCCCAATGACCTCACGACCAGCTGTCTTCGACCAAAGCAATTTATTTCCCTAAATAACCAAAGAAATACAAGGTAAACACAAGAAATCAAAGCTGGATCTACATAATTGTACGGGGGATGTAACTTGATATTGTGGGGAATAATAGAAATCCGCCGGCGAGAAATTAAATGTCAAAGATAGTTATATGTACACTTGTAAATATGTATCTCCAGATAACTGGAAGTTACATCTTTTTAATGGAAAGATTTCTGAACACAATAACATAGATAAACAATTAAACCTTTGCGAGATGTGCACACGTTTCATAAACGTTCATGTGTATAGACTGGAACTTGAGAACACTATTGCTTGTAGTCTATGGTTTTGAACACCAGACCCTAAAATTCCAAATAGGAACTGTCAATTTAAGGAAATAGAAGGAATAACAATTATTTCAAAATTCTAAAAAAATTACTGATCAAAAGTTCTTGCATTACGCTAAATATTGATTTACTTCATACAATTCTTCTTTGTGTTGAGGTAGAATATTACCGTAGAATGGCAACACCAATCTAGCCTCCGTAACAATTACATAATTTTATTGAGTGTTGGTTGTGAAGGTGGACACTCATCATTAATCTATGTGGTCATTTCAGATTTTTTTCAGAATTCGTTTCAAAACGTGCCATATTTTCTTCTCGGCAATACTCAATGACGTTATTGTGATAGCTTTTCTGTATCATTCGTCAAGAGTTTGTACGGGCCGTGGGGTATTTCACCTGGCTTGCTTGTTTTTGAAATAAATTCAGGAAAACCAAGGTAAGCGCACACGGTGCTTGTTTATTAATCTTAATGGTAGTACATAAGCCACAGAGGGAAACAATAAAGCGATATATCCGAAATTGTTCATTAGCACAGGAAGCACAGGAAGAGGATTTACGTCAGGTATCCGCAGCCATAGACGCCTTGGTACAGGACCGAGCCTCTACACCGTTTCCTCCCCACATCTAAGTCCCCGCCTGGAAATAAAATAACGTGACAGATCAAGATACAGCAGCTTTCTTTCCTGATGAATGGAATCCTGCGATGTCTAACTAATTTTGAATAATAGTTCTTAAAAATTTTAGAACAAAATTTAACATCAAAATACATCAAATGCTTCCACAAAAATCTAAACACTCCTAGAAATGCAATGTCAGATATTTCGTTTCCTAAAGCTAACAAATTAGTCTTGTCATCTAATGATAAACTATTCAGAGAACAAAAAGACAGAGGCACCATAATTCTAATTTGACTTTGTAAGTTTGGCGACCGCAGCCTTCAAGATTGCATTTCTGCCATTATGTTATGCATTGCTTAAATTGTGGGTTTGAAAATAAAATCACAGATCTTGAAAAAAGAAAAGAAAGACAGTAACGCCAACTTCCTACCATCGTTTGCATTTTCACTTTGTAACCCTACGATTCTTTTGTGAGAAGAAAACCGATTCTCTGTTTTCAAGTATCAACCATTATATGGAATATGAGGTAACTACAATATTTTTGATTAAATCTGGAGAAGCATCAAAGGCATGTTGTTATGTTTATCAAGTGGAAGTTGTAACAGAAAGTTATGCTTTCATGGCAAAGAACTTCAATCACGTCACGTGACCACTGACGACATAAGAGCCCCATGTACACCAAGTCTCCGATGACTGCGATAAGACTCTAAATGCTTCAGATGGGCTTTAATTAGCTTCAATATTAGATTCTTTATCGCTTCACATTCATAAACTGCTGCCGTCCTAGACAAACTCGCCGATCTAAATTCTGGTAAATCTGTAAAATCGGTATAAACAAATAAAAAAAGCAGTTACTCGAGTTTCCTACTGAGCGTTTTCTCAGTCAAACCAAGAAAATAATTTGTTTAGTCTTATTTACGTGTTATTGTTCGAGGAAAATTACCAAATCAAATTGATGATCTGATACATTGATACGTTTTCAATATAATTGATTACATTGAATAATTTTCATAGACAATCATTTTTTTAACTGTTTGAGCTAATCCCAGCACAAACTTGAACTTGCATTTCCTCCGCCAGGTAACAACACGACAGGTGTTGCTTACAAGCTGGTAACATCAAATCTCTTACAAGAAATCTGCATAATGCCTCTTAATACCACAGCCATACAATGCACAAAATATGAAGTATGTTTCTTTCATCAACGAGGGGTAAATTTTCTGTGTCTGTGAGAGGCCGCTTTAAGCTGTTGTGAAGTGTTTCTACATGCCGGGGGTTTCCAGTTGAACGCCTCGCACTTCGTACACCTCCCAGTGCACTCACCCCCCGCCTCCACACAGTCTTTCGGGTTCCTCTATTTCCAACGTCACCTGCTCATTTTTTTTCCGGCTTTCCCAGAGCCAGTTCTCATTAAAATACAGATTTGATATTACCATAGACCATTTAATGCATAATTTAATTCGTATAAAACAACCAATTACTATTAACAACTGGTATAACTTCAGAGCGCCAAATAACAACAGCCGCCATCAGTAATCATTTTATTCTGCATAAACCAGCAAACCCAGTCTCAAATTGTAGAAAATGGACAACCAGGACACCGGGACAGTTTCAATACACCTCAGTTTGTTATTGTCAAATCCGACATCAATAACGTGTTCTTCTGTCAAATGACAAGTTGAGCATCGACCCTACATCCTGATTAACCGCCACTCGGTGCCTTTTAGCCACGGGTTGCTGATCTCAACAGCCATGTATCTGGTTCGTTATTCACAATTAATTCTAACTATCCCTTTAACAAGGGCAATAACATGTAATAATCAATGTAATCAATGTAATCAGGACAGATGCTGGATTCAGGCTTGGTTCATTTATACCATTTACTAAGTGAAAGTACGTTGGTGTTAAAGGACTCTAGTTTATCAGGAGGGCAACTGTGTATCTTTGAGGTCCAAACAATCACTAATTCACAACCATAAACCAATAAGAATCAAGCCTGGGCAAATTTAACGTTCTCTTTAAAACAAAGGGAGACGTTCAAGTTTACGAATCTACGTTCACGGGTTACATATCAGGCACGTAGAATCGGGGGGGGGGGGGCGCTTTGATTACATATAGAAAATTGAATTTTAGATGAGTGTTCCCCCTACTTTTATAAGGGTTTTTTTTTTGCTTGTCAAGATTTTTCATATGAGTCTGCCCCCACCCCCCACTATCAAAAACGATGCTACGTGGCTGCATTTAGTATCTATGTGATTAAATTAAATGTTTACAAACTAGCATTTGGATTTGAGTGGTAACATCCACGGTTATATGTACATATTTACATTTCCGAGTCTTGAATTCATAGTCTACATATTCATATCTTTGAGTCTTGCACTCTTAGTATACATCTCTACATCTCGGAGTCTGAACCCTTATTTACATATTTAAATATACATCTCGCTTGGACTTGAACCCATGGTCTACATATTTACTTTTTCTTGAACTTGAACCT
>WFKH01007768.1:5103976-5118973 GCA_016163765.1 Magallana hongkongensis | reverse complement strand
TTATAATATGTCACAACCCTTGCTCCAAACATGGTCAGAAGTTTTATAATAGGTCACAACCCTTGCTTAAAACATGTGCAATATAAGTCAGAAGTAAACTTTGAAACTCTTTCATTCAAGTATCATATATCAAGTATTGAAAGTATTTTCAGCTTATTTCTATCAGTCAATCAATTTATCCAATTGTATCAAGTAATTTCTCTCTAATTTCAAAAAGACGTAATTCTAATCATTACACAATATGTTTTCTCCATAAACATTTATAAAGATACAGATAGAATGTAAAACAACTAGAGACGTTGGGGCCACATCGCTCACCTGACAAAAAATAGCCATAACAAAAATGATAGCATTGAAGTTCTTTTCTGGCCTAATGGTTTTTGAGAAGAAGATTTTTAAAGTTATTTCTCAACTTATTCCTCATATAAAAATAAAATTTAATCCTCCTTTGTGACCTCCCCCCTCCCCTGTTTTCCTTCATCTTTCTAAATAATTTTTTTTCATAAATTGATTATACAGAAGTCAATAAAAAACAACGTTAATTCAAAATCAATTTATACATATTTCTATTAATGAAAAACGACTAGCCATTTATAGCAAAAAAAAAAAATAATATAACAGTGAAATATGAAAATATCAGCAAATTAGGCTGTACATGAACATGTACTTTCTTTTTGAGATAAGGTCATTTATACCTTTATCCATAAAAAATATGATGATAGATGTACAATGAACTTGTTTAATGGGATTGTAAATTTGATAAAATCTTGGCAGATCATCAAAGGTTTAGAGGGTAATGGCTTTATATTTCATTGGATTATCATATATTTCTGTACAGGATTATACAGACACTGTTTCCTAATCATACTTCATTTCAGTGTTGTTTTATATCACTCTGTGCTACAATAAAGCCAGTAGGTCATGGGGAGCCCAATCCCCCCCCCCCCCCCAACATTTTTTTTTTCTAAAATTGCCTGTTTTTAATTTTTTTTATTTGTTTGTCAGAATGTTCATAATATGTCACACCCCTTGCTTAAAGCACTTGTGTAAAAATGTAAAAAGCAAGAAGTAAACTTGCTATGACTGTCCAGCAGAGACCTACCCTGGGGTACTTATGACACAGGAACATGGTCAGTTGTTGGAGAGCCTTCTTCCTGACTTCCCCCTCAAACTGCAACAAGCCGCAATATCTGCAAGACAAAATAAACAATAGGATAAAAAGCTACAGTAGACAGCGGAATAGCCACAATATCTGTTGAACAAAATAAACAACTGATAAACAAGTTCAGCTTGCTGCTGATACAGTTGAATAAGTAATACATCTAAAAAATTCCACTGATTAGCAGCATTCAGTTAGAATTCTCTCAACAACATGACCAGCCTAGACGACTCCTGATTACATAACCAGCCTAGAAAGATTACCTATTATATCACTAGCCTAAAAAGAAGACTTTGTTATATTACCAGCCTAGTAAGAATACCTTGTTACAAGAAGACTGTTATATTACCAGCCTAGTAAGAATACTTTGTTACAAGAAGACTGTTTTATTACCAGCCAAGTAAGAATACTTTGCTATATTGCAAGCTTATAGAGTGTCTATCTTACAGTACCAGCCCAGGTGGAATCCATTTTACTCAACATCAAGTTTAAGAGAATACACATTACATTGCCTGCCCAGGAAGACATCCTGCTTCATTACAAGTTATAGGAAGACTCCTAGTTACATTAACAAGCCTATGGAGACTCATGGTACATTACTTTCCTAGTTGAATCACGTTTAAATTACATAGAGACTCCCTATGAAATCTCCATCCTAGAGAATATTACATAATGAACCAAGCTGGACTTTGTCTCACATCACCTTCCTTATGAACAAGTATTTTGGTAATCACCTTCCTTATGAAGAAGTATTTTGGTAATCACCTTCCTTATGAAGAAGTATTTTGGTAATCACATTATCATTTTTTTTTTTTTTTGCAAAAATTAAAACATATTGAAAATATGAAGGTTATTGTTTGCCACTACTGTTAAAAACTTTTAAAATCATAATAATAATCAGCAAATAGTAATAAAAATGTTATAGATTTACTTAACAAAATAATAACTGATATAGATGTATAATATAAATAGTGTTATGTCACATCACCATATTATCATCTACATGGGAACCAAATGGACAGCTAAAGGAATATCAAGAGTATTTATCAAGTTTTTAATCAGACTTTGAATTTCATTCATACAGTACATGTATTTCTGCATGTAACATGATTTGTCTTATAATGATTAAAGATGTATTCCCTGAGTTCTCAGTAACAGCCATCTCATAATTCACTCAAGCCCCAAAGGATCAAACATAAATAAATGAGAGAGAGAGCTTTATCATTACCTATCATGTGAAGTGATGAATTTTTAATTTATTTTTATTAAAATCTATATTTAGACCACTACTTTGATGAGAAATGAAATATTTTCTCAGGATATATCAGATATAAAGCCTGACTGTTTCATTGCTTCCTAAAATAATAATAATATGAAGTAATTCCAGCACATCAGAAGACATCTATCTGGTATAAGACATCCTCAGATGGTCTTCTGCTGAAGTTCCAACTAACATTCTTGAGAGTTGACTGAGATCTTTAAGAAAGTCAAGAAATGAAAATACATGTATAGTTTAACATTTCCACTGCTTTACATATCAGTATAAGAATGAATAATTGCATCAATTCTTAAATCCAAATGCATCAGTTTGCAACTCTGCAGATATTTGGCATTACAGTAATCATGCTTCAGTAATTTTGCATGTGGTAAAAAACAGGAGGATTGACAGTGCTTGGTCATGATAAATCATTGAGGACTCCTCTAAATCATGCATTGCACACCAAGATGTATGTTTACTAAGAAAAGATTACAAGATTGAACTGTTCAGGAGAATGTCAACCTTTCTCCTAGGACCCAAGCCTTGCTTTGGTGGATTAATTATACAGCATCCAGAGTATTTATCGCATGGCAAGTCGTAGATTACAAAGAACATGACAGACAACCAGATTTCTGAGCAGTGACCCTGATTCATTGGAAGTATATGTCTTCTGTCCTCGTTTGTCTTCTGGTTCAGTCCAAGGCAAAGTCGCTGAGTGGGGTCACACTGCTTCTCTACAATAGTCTGTGACCCCCATCCCACAGCAGATTTGATTTAGACAACATAAATTACTGCTACTGTACAATTAACATGCATCATAATCTGTATAGAGAAGTCAGGGGTAAACCGTCTGTTCAGTCCTATGTGACATTCAGAATGATATATAAAGAAATCAGTTAATTCAAACAGACCAATAAATTAGTGCTACCAGGTGGGTAACCTACTAATTTCATCCACACCAAAACCATGATAACACTGCATTCATGTCTTCCATCTTCATCAGTATTTAAAGGTCTCCAAGATGGACCAATTGAACCAATATGCTCCAAACAAGGGTTTTACACAGAAAGGTTGTTAGACCTTAACCTTTGATCCAGATACTGAGTTCAAAGTCACTGCACACCCTCTACCAACAGGTACTGAAAGAGAGGTTTATTAAACCTTGACTATCGGTTCCCAATAATGGACACTGAAATTGAACCCAACTTGGTCAATTTTAAGGAATTTAATTTGCTGCAGACAAATGAAAATGGATGGACAGATGTGGACAGACAAACAGACTGAACATTGTATCAGAAAGCTGCTCATTTCAACAAATTTGAATTTCAACTGTTATGTATTGCTTGATTAAAATTTGGTCCTGCTGCTGCTTGAATATCAACATCTGCCTGGTGCTTGGTAGTATTTTAGCAGTGGATAGTCAATGTTTGCCAGCATTCATCAAACCAAATAAACTTGTTTTACATGAATCTTACATGAATATTTCCTCATGATGAATATTCTACTAATTTCTATTTCAGAGGTTCATTCAAACACTTATAATAAATTCTAGAAGCGACAAGAGAGCTATGGGCTCTTTTTTGCCTTTGGCATATATTTACACATTAATTCTATTTTAATTACCCTATGACAGGAGGGCTGACAAATCTGTTTTTGTGTGAGATGACAACAGATTTGTAATTCTACATTCTGTTTAATTCAATAATTCATTAATTTCATATTCACAGTTTTTTTTTTTATTATACTACTTCCTACATGCCGACACACATCCTCATATATAACAGATATGCTACCGGTAGTTTTCCTAGAAAAATATCATATAACAAGGTGTCCTTACTGTAGCTACTTGACCACTGTCCACAATGATAAATCGATGTGGAGAATAGAGATGGCAGCCTTTGTTTCTGTGAAAAAGTATAAAAGTATTTGTAACCTATCATTTCACCCTGAGAACTGGAGGCAATAAGATCTGTTGTTGTAAAGTAAAACAGGAAGATGCAAAGTACATGGACTACACTATGACATTAACAACTCTTCACTTTAGAAAACTTGACGTACATAAATTCATTTTAAATTGCTAATTTTCAAGGGAAAAAAATGCCACAAGCAGGTAAAACACCTGGACATATTTAAAACCCAATACGCAGTTTTTTTATTGGGATATTATTTGAAAGAAAAAAAAAATCAAGGAAGTTTGAAAAAGAAAATAAAAGATTGTAGAAAAGAATCATAGTGTACATGGTGATAATTGATGAGGTTTTCCCTTGCTTATTCTGCCTTTATTTATGAAACTTATCAATGTCACTTGTATTTTCAAAAATACATCTGGCTGTCAGTATTTTGACCTTGCATGGTAAGCTTTATGAAGATAAATAGTGAGAGTTATTACAGAACACAAGAACCCCAGTTTAAGGACAGCTCAACACTTTCATGTCGGTACCATTAAAATTTTATTGAGATAATATATCATCTAAAATATAACAGGAAATCAACAGCAAGTGATTCTGCATAAGAATATCAATTAAAGAATCCTATGCAAATAACGCAGTTCTCCATGTTACTGACAGATTACATATCACAAAATCTCAGAGACAAAGAACAAAAAAGACCAGGATGCCCATGGGCCATATTGCTTACCTGAGCAATAATTTCATCAAACTTTTTGATCAAACTGTCATAGTATCATGGAAAAATCTGTAAGGAAATTTTAATGTACTAAAAATTTCACATTCACGATAATGCTTAAGACAGATTTTTAAAAAAATCTGGACACTCTGCAGGGTGCCACAATGTTTTGATATTTCTTTCCCCCAAGGGTATGTCCGAAACAATCCACATGAATTGGCGGCAAGTGCATATGTGTAAAACAATGGCTTTGATAGGGCTGCAGAGGTGTTAAAAAATAAAGGTGAAACGAATCTTCAATGAGTTGTTTATTTTAATTAAAAGTACTTAATTATGTATCTTTTAAAAATGCTGATAGTTTTCTAAGTGAATGACGTGGTAGGCTCACTCAGGCCCAGAATCAGGATCTATTGCACAGATCTATTAATAACATATGTAGTGGCAGCATACACGGAGATGGTGAATACCTCTAATTGATGAATAAACAGTTTAAATTGATTTTAAATGGCCATTTTAATACAATTCATCTATCAACGAATTAAGAGCACAACATTTTCCGCTAACACGCTCCAACAATAATTCCAATTGTTTTCATATTGCGGTAAACAAAGTAGCGTTTCTGTATAAAGGCTACAGATACTTGATAAATTATGACTGCCAACACTTTACCTGTAAAAAAAAAAGTTTTCAAGTTCCATTGTGATGTAAAGTGCGCACCCCTTTCTCACAAAGAAATATTTTTTTTAAAAAGTGTGTATCATATTTTGCAAAATATGTTATATCTCACTGTAGTAATCCTTTCGAGACCCTCTTAGATCCAAAAGGTTTATTGTATAAATAAACATGAAAATTTTTCATGCTAACTTCCATAAATAGTTTAATTAAAGAATGAAAGCCTCCATTCCATTTCTTCAGAAACTTTTTGTGGCCATTTCTGTTATAGACATTAATAGATCACCCTTCATACCAGCAAGCAGATAATGGATAACAGGTGATTATTTGACTCACCTGAACCTTTGATTCAGGTGAGCCAAAAAAGGTAGCACTCTGAGCTTTACAGTTACCACCTGGGCAGAGTTGCTGACAAGGTAAATCTATGCAATCTTACAGACCAAGCAATTCAGCTTCATAAGTTTTTGGCTCATTTAGAATTCAAATTTTTATCCTGTAAGAGAATCAGATTAGAATTGAGTGTTAAATTTGTTTGCACTTGATAAATTATTTAGAATAAGATCACAATATCAATTTAGAATTAGGAGGCCCACCACTGGCCTGACTGACAGTTCATAAATATGCATGTAGTTAAAATAGATCACTCAAGTGGTTTATGCATAAAAACAGAAAATTTAATTATAACAAAGTGTAGATAGTAAGATAGTGTGATTGTAAGCTCTTGTGACTTATCAGCAAAACAGAGTTTTTAACAGAGATTGGACTTCTAACAGAATAAATCATCAAATCTTTGCATTCTAAGAGAGTGCAAAGAATAGAGATTTTAGACTTCACCACTAGCAATATGGATTTTTTAGAATTATGAGAGTAGACACACTACACAGACAGAACTTACACCTAAACCACAGTGTAATACCGTATCACAGGTATTTTCTGCAGTTGTGCAGATAATGTATTCCAAGTACTTCTTTGAAATTCATTTGTGAATCTCTTTCAAAACAACAACAGTCTTAAATAATAATAGCCTAATTAGTGGATTGTTCTTAGATAAACAATCACATAATAAAGGTGTCGGTCAAGTATCTTCAATAATGATCGACCCAATTAAATAATGTCGCACGTTTAAGTCAGTCAAACATAAATGCGCTATTTGATTACAGGTCCCAAGATGTTAAGAGAAGATTTTATTTAATCATCATTTGTAAATATTTGTGCGCATTTTTGAGCAACAGAACTCTGATACACAATAAGAGACAAATGCGTGCTTTACCGGAAATTGTTCAATAAAAATTGACCACACGACAATTACTGCATCTGGAGTCAACAGGTGGCTGAATATGTAATGGAGAATTATCACTGATAACAACACCCTCATTACTCATGGTGTCAGGCGGAGTCCCAAAACACGCATGAAAGAGGGAGTCAATATTTGATACAATGTACAATAAGTACATGTACTATGTTTATTTATTGATTTTTTTTTTGCAGTCTAATATAGTCGCAAAAATTGTAAATGCAGAATATATTTTGATACCTTTTAAGGTATAAACCGCAAAAATTTTGAGCTGCAGAAAATACCTGTTATATGGTAATAGAGAGACGTGACCTATACTTTGATGCTAGCGATGGTGACTATCATCAAAAGTCATGAGATTTTAAACAGAATACAGAGATGGTACTTACACTTCAACACTAGCGATCAGCTTATGGGGATCTCCACAGCGTGACACTTCAGTCCTCACTAACTCTATCACAGACAAAGGAAACTGGTGTCTGGAAAAAAATTCAATTCAGTTGGAGTTTTATTCTACATTGAATCTTCAGCATTATTCACAAATTATTTTCAAAGTAGACAACTCCACTTTAATCAATCTTAATGGTATAGATTATCATAAATTTTATTTATCAAGAACTAAATTTAGTTCTTGATAACCTAAACTTGTTAAAACTATGTTCATTAATAATAAATTTTTGTAACAAGGAATATAATTTTTTCCAGGCTTTTAAAATGTATTTCCTTAAAGTAAATAATACTATCTGTATCACTTACTGGTTCACACCAGAGAACACATCAAAACAACCTTTTGACAAAAGCTGGTCCAGCATCTTCAGCATCGGAAAGGACACCCTAAAGGAGAAACAAAACTTTGTTCAAAATTCCCAGGATTCAATGCACAGTCAATCATTCACAACATACATGTACATGTACTTTTTTTGTACATCATGTAAATAAAGTATTTTTTGTGTTAAAGTTAGCAAATTTAACATTTTATAAAGTAAATGTACTAATTAAGGATAAGATGAAATTATTCCAACGTAAAAATTAATTATTACTGTGTTTTACATAATTGAAGTATATAGAACCATTTTAACAAGACCTTGGACCTTGGACTTTCGGTAGGATATAACTATCTTTTTCTTGCATCAAAACAAGTTAAAAATGATGCTGGTTTCAAGTGAAATATGCACAGATTGCGTAGTATTAGCTCAAACGCCAAACAAATCTTGTTGATTTCAAAGAGCCATGACCGAGTGGCTAGCAATGAAATAGACAGGCCTACGTCACATTGCTGTTAGACACAACAACCCAAAGTCCAAGCTCCTGTTAAAATGGTTCTATATATATGTGCATGTACTAGCTCACGATATTTGGGCTAAATAACAGAGCTATAAACGGTCTATATACATATATAAACACTCCAACAATGTTGGACACACACCTGTCAACTTTTTGGTAATCTTTAAATATCTGTAACAACACTTCTCCAAAGTGAGTCATCTTTGTTAAGTCTTTACTTATAGACCTCAGGTAAACATGTAGAGAAGAACTGGAGTGAATCACCTGTTATAACAAATATGATAGGATGAAACATGTAAATAGTATCATCAAATATGGATAAGTTCAGGATAATACCTGTAAACATTAACAATGGATGGGTTAACACCTGTAAAATCATGTATCATCAACAGTTAACATTTTTCACTAACTATTTATATTACCAGGAACAGGGGTACTACAAAACTTATGCAGAGTTATGAGATATGCACTAAATATTCAACTCCAACATCCTGTGATGTCACCCAATGTCATATATGATATCTCGTGAGTAACTCATTTCAAGTGTAGAACAAAGGTGCTGCTGTCAATTTAATTGCAAATGACATCTAGCTGGTGAAGGTTGAATTATATTCCACTCCCCCAGGTTTATTACTGAACAGTGATTATTAGCCCCTCCTCCTCTCGGTTACTGACCAGTGACTCTGTGAGTCCTCCCACGCTGACGGTGAGCCCCAGTAACACGTTATACATGTACGTCTCCAGTCCCAGCAGCTGAGTGAATCGACAGAACGTGTCCGACGGAGCCCCCCAATTAATGTCTCCTATCTCAGACCTGCAGTAAAAACAAATGTTTAATCTTTTAAATTTTCTAGAAAATAGTATTTTTTTAAAAAAATTATCATTCTAGACTACTTTTTAAAAGAAACAAAAATGTCATGTAAATTTTATTTTATAATTGGAGCTTACTTAGGGAATATTTGGTGTAGTTCTTCTCTGTGGGGAATATGAGGTATTTCTGGTCTGAAAAAAAAAAAATCAATAATGACAATGTACATGTATAAAGATCAAAAACAATAGTTAAGGCGTTTTGAATGTTGATTGCTTATGTGCATTTTTAAGTCATACAATGTTTAGTTTAATGAACCTTTGTAAGAGTAGAAAAATTCTTGTTTTGCGAGGGACATGGAAATATTGTGTTCATCCGACTATTTGTTCATAATCCTTGTAACTTTCATTGGATTAAAATAAACTCATTTCTTCCAGAACATTTTTACTGCTCTGTATATTTTTCCTCCTCCATGGACAATACTTACTCATGAGACAGGAACACTGAGAAGATCTGTCCGGCATGAGATCGCGTCCTGTCAATCTTCTCACAGCACTGCTGGACCAGACACTGCATGGCTCTTGTACATCTACCCAGAAATAAAAACCAAAAGTACAGTGTGAATTGTACATCAACCCAGAAATAAAATCCCCAAAAGTCCAGTGTTGAATACCCTATCTACCAAGAAATAAAACCCAAATAACACAAACTAAGATTAAAATTCTTGTTACTTTACAGTGTGCATTACTCCTCTTTATTTCTGAATCTTTTTAATAACAACAAATGAACAATGTCTAGACCTTTTTCTCATAGTGATTGATCTGACACTGATGACAGACTGACTTACATATCTGCTGTAAACAATTCCGGCTTGTTGTTGACCAGTAATGATGTCACTTCCTGTAGCCCAGTCATGCTTGCCTCTCGCACCCTGTAAAATAATTCAATTTTTCTGTATTCATTCACAAAGAAGTTTTTAGTTCTACATAGAGAAACACTTGGGAATACTTACATCAGTATTACTGTAAACCAACTTTTATTATAGTGACTGCATTATTTAGCGATTAACAAGAGAAAACATGTTTGTTATGACTAGTTTTCATGGTTGAACCTCTGTAATCGATGTTAAACAAGTACAAACAGCATGTAGAAACTGAAGAAATATTTGGACAACAAAGTTTCTCATAAACCTCACAATATTTTCCCACACACAAATGAAAACATAGGTAATCACAGATTACAAAGCTTACCGAGACGAGGCATCACCTTTATGAAGCATCACCTTTTTGAGACCACCTTTATCATATTATATGAAAATCATTGTTAATGATCTTGGATATTCATGGATACTGTTTTGACACAATATCATATATCATATGTTAAAAAATTGCATGATAACCATATGTTCATTTTATACGGTATTATAAGATTCAATGTTTATCAATACAATAATATAAAATGTGATATTGCATCCTATGATACTTACAATTTATATCATATTATACAATATAATACTGTTATAAATAATGATCCAATATGATATTGTAACATATGATATGACATTGTATTGTATTGTATACATTATTGTATTTGATCACATAATACAATATCATTTTATATGATACAATATAGTATTATATGATACAATATCATATCACATAATACATCACAATATTGTAACATATGATATTAAATTGAATAATATAGTATGATATTATATTGTATGATATTGTATCATTTTTGATACATTATATGATATTGTATCAAATGATACAATATAATTTGATACAACATTGTATCATATCATATGATACAATATCATGTGATATAGTAATATATTATATAATACAATATCATATTATACAATATCATATCATATCATACAATATCATATATTACAATATCATACAATACAACTTCATGTGATATAATAATATATTATATAAACCAATATCATTTTATACAATATCGTATCATATGATACAATACTGTATATTGCAATATCATATGAAACAATATCATGTGATAAATAATACATAATACAATATCATATTATACAATATTGTATCACAATATACAATACTATACATAACAATATCATGATACAATATCATATCATAATGTACAAAAACTTGATACAATATCATATCGTATCATATAACTTTATACAATATAATATATGATATAATATTGTATCAAATAAAACAATAGTGTATCATATTATACAATACTATATCATAGGAATCATGTTTTATCATTTAACAACAAACACATCTATCAAGCAGGTTTGAGTGAGATAGATTTTTTAGCATCCTTGATAATGGAGATCAGGCTCTGCATCTGAAGCTACCTCTGCGATTCATTTATATTATAGTTTAATCAACTATGCAAGTTTGAAATAATACAGTACTATTATCTATAAAACATGTGACCTGTTCCAAAAAACAAAACCTCATCCAGCATCTGAAACCTATGGCTCAGATTCAGCATTCAAGCCTGTTAGGTTCATCATCCATGCAAGTTTGGTGAAGTTAAGACCAGTTATAACTAAGATATAATCATCAAAGGGCACCTGCTCCAAAAACTTTAACCAGCTCTTTAAACCTTAACCTCCTCCAGCATCTGAAACCTATGGCTCAGATTCAGCATTCATGCCTGTCAGGTGCATCAGTATCATAAGATGCACCATCCATGCAAGTTTGGTGAAGTTAGGACCAGTAATAACTAAGATATATTTTTTAGCATCCTTGATAATGGAGATCAGGCTCTGCATCTGAAGTTACCTCTGCGATTCATTTATATTATAGTTAAACCAACTATGCAAGTTTGAAATACAGTCGCACCTGCTGTTACGGCCACCTTTAATCAGCGGCCACTCGCCATGAGCGGCCAGTTTCAATCACGCCCGTTTAGTTTTTCACTATATTTTAACTGATTTAAGCGGCCACCTGTCTAACGGCCAGTGTTTTTAGGTCCCGTGGTTTCAACATGCCTGTTTTCAACGGCCATTTTGTCTGTTTTGTCACATGACTTCTGACTCTGACATGTGACCCCGTATCGAAAGAAGCCAAACTTCGACAGCTGATAATGAGTTAATGACAAATAATTGAGTGTGTAATTTGAAGTCTGCTGAGATTTAATGAGATAATTGATTATAACACCTGTTTTGTTTATATATTTACATGTACTTATATACTTCATTACAAAGTTATTAAATGGCCAGTCTTGGGCTTAACAGCTTAACATGTACAGCAATTTGCCGATAATACACACCTTTTCTAGAAAATTTCTTTGAGAGAATTAAAGGGGTGCTTATTATACACCCCAATGGAATTTCGACACTTTTTAAGGAGGTTAAACATTGGCTATCGTAGTTCAGTACATAGCCTTTGCACGGAAACGCTACTTCTGATTGTTTACCACATTTAATCAATTGAAAATTATTGTTTGGGCGTATTTAGCAGAAAATGTTTTGCTCTTAATTCCTTGATAGATACATTAAATTAAAACGGTCATTTAAAATTAATATAAACTGTTTATTCAGCAATTCAGTTGTGCATTCACCATCTCCGTGTACACCGCCATTACAGATGCTATTAATAAATCTTTGCAATAGAGCCAAAATGAATATACTCGGTGTTTTTTCTTCATTAATTTGAAACCTGGAATAAGAGGCCACCTGTCTTAAGTGGCCAGTTTGTCATTGTCCCACAAGTGGCCACTTAAAACAGGTGCGACTGTACTACTATTATCTATTAAACATGTGACCTGTTCCAAAAAACTTAACTCATCCAGCATCCGAAACCTATGGCTCAGATTCAGCATTCAAGCCTGTCAGGTGCATCAGTATCATAAGACGCACCATCCATGCAAGTTTGGTGAAGTTAGGACCAGTAATAACTAAGATATAATCATTAGAGGGCACCTGCTCCAAAAACTTTAACCAGCTCTAAAAACCTTAACCTCCTCCAGCATCCAAAACCTATGGCTCAGATTCAGCATTCATGCCTGTCAGGTGCATCAGTATCATAAGACGCACCATCCATGCAAGTTTGGTGAAGTTAGGACCAGTAATAACTAAGATATAATCATCAGAGGGCACCTGCTCCAAAAACTTTAACCAGCTCCAAAAACCTTAACCTCCTCCAGCATCCGAAACCTATGGCTCAGATTCAGCATTTAAGCCTGTCTGGTGCATCAGTATCATAAGACGCACCATCCATGCAAGTTTGGTGAAGTTAGGACCAGTAGTAACTTAGAAATTGCTATCAAAGGGCACCTGCACCAAAAACTTTAACCTGCTCCAAAAACCTTAACCTCCTCCAGCATCTGAAATTCATGGCCCAGATTCAGCATCCAAGTCTTTCAAGTCCATAAGTAGGTCCAGATGCATCATCAATGCAAGTTTGGTGAAGATAGGACAAGTAATAACTTAGATACTGGACCTGCAACAAAAACTTTAACCAGGTCCGGACGCCGACGCCGACGCCGGGGGTATAGCATAAGCTCCCCCTGACTTCGTCTCGGTGAGCTAAAAAGGTTTACAGTAATTTACAGCAACTTGAGTGGGCGAGAACCTACCAGGCTCCGACATCGCCTCGACTGTCCAGAGTGTAGTCCGTCATGGCCATCAGCAGGGAGTTATAGACGGCAGGGACATTGTGGGCACACAGGCTCTCCTGGGGTGAGTCTCCCACCCCCACCGCAGTACATATACTGTAAACAAAACAGTTGAGGTTGATCCTGCAGGCAACTGGTCTAGTTTAGCCATCTGTTAGTTTACACTGATTATTAGCTGCAGAACTGTAGCTCCATGGGAAATTCGGGTTGAGGGACCATGAAGCTACAGTTCCATTCATACAAAAAACTGTATATTTATTGCGCACAAAAAGTTGAGCACGGATTTGGACTTATTTAACTAATTTAGGAATATATTCTGTAAATATTTTCATAACAAAAAATTCCTGAGATATTAGATTAATAAGTCCAAAAATGTGCACAACTTTTTGTGCGCAATAAATATACAGTTTTTTGTATAGATGTAACTGTAGCTTCATGGTCCATGAAATCGAATTTCCCATGGAGCTACAGTTCTGCACCTAACTGAATATGTGTATCATTTAAATAATTGCATAATAAGAATAAATAGATCAAAGACAAAGTTATGTCACTCAATGTTATATCATGCTTTCCCAGTTATAATAATGTGTCTTTTTTTTTGATTACCGGTACTACTTTTGCTTTACACATACTGTAATCTTACTTAATTTAATTATTATCATATCGTACCACCTTTCATACTGCTTCTTGTCTGCTTATTCATGAATAAACTAATTTCTGATTAAAATATTTAAAATACATGTAGATGCTTAGGTCCTAAAATGAATGAAATGTATCCAGGTAATTCTTAATAACCTGGAGACACCCAATAGATCGAAGACCCCCAAGTAAACATGAACCCTGAACTCTATGACGGCCTTGCTGACACAAACTCACTTAGTGTTGGCCTTAATGGCCGACACACACTCACTTAGTGATGTCCTTAATGGCTGACACACACTCACTTAGTGATGTCCTCAATGGCTGACACAAACTCACTTAGTGATAGCCTTAATGGCTGACACACACTCACTTAGTGATGTCCTCAATGGCTGACACAAACTTACACAAACTCACTTAGTGATGGCCTTAATGGCTGACACAAACTCATTAGTGATGTCCTTAATGGCTGAAACACACACTCCCTTAGTGATGGCCTTAATGGCTGCAACACAAACTCACTTAGTGATGTCCTTAATGGCTGACACACTCTCAATTAGTGATGTCCTTTGTGGCTGAAACACAAACTCCCTTAGTGATGGCCTTAATGGCCAACACACACTCACTTAGTGATGGCC
>WFKH01007768.1:5063112-5092134 GCA_016163765.1 Magallana hongkongensis | reverse complement strand
AGAATATATATGGTTTAGGGGTGGGGTTCTTAACCGTTTTCAAGATATTCTGCCCCTTCCTGTTTGTTGGGGGTCAGGACCACCCTTGAGGTCCATGACCTACATACCATTTGATGGCCCTTAACACAGGGAACAAGAATATATATGGTTTAGGGGTAGGGTTCTTAACCGTTTTCAAGATATTCTGGCACTTCCTGTTTGAGGGGGGACAGGACCACCCCCGGGGCCCATGACCTACATATTATTTGATGCCACTTAACACAAGGACATCATATCCATGCCTTTAGTTTTTCACAAATATATTCAGGAGTAGAGAAGAATATTTTCTAAAATTTAATACATTTTTACTATATGGCCATTTTGGCCCCATCCTTGAGCCCGAACCCCTGACCCAGGGACCATAAATTTCACAATTTTAATAGAGGGCTTAATGGGCATCATATCCATCATTTAGTTTTTAACAAATATCTATGGGAGTAGAAGAAGATTTTCAAAGATTTAATACATTTTTACTATATGGCCATATTGGCCCCACCCTAGAGCCTGAACCCCTGACCCAGAGACCATAAATTTCATAATTTTGGTAGAGGGCTTCATGGACATCATAACCATGCATTTAGTTTTTAACAAATATCTATGGGAGTAGAGAAGAAGATTTTCTAAGATTTAATACATTTTTACTATATGGCCATATTGGGCCCACCCTAGAGCCTGAACCCCTGACCCAGGGGCCATGAATTTCACAATTTTGGTAGAGGGCTTCATGGACATCATAACCATGGAATCAGTTTTTTCCTCACATGTGTGGGAGTAGAGAAGAAGATTTTTGAAAATTTGGCTGCCCCACCTGTGGCACCCTGGGGGTGATAGAGCCACCAATTTCACAATTTACATTCCTCTTACCATAGAGATGCTTCACACCAAAATTGGGAACAATTGGCCTTGTAGTTTTTAAGAAGAAGTTAAAAATGTAAATTGTTAACGCATGATGCACGTCGCACGATGCAGGACGAAAACAGATAGCAATAGGTCACCTGAGTTTACTCAGGTGACCTAAAAAGTGATTTGAAAAATTGTAATGAGCCAATATTTCATGACTGTATTCACCCTAAAATAAGGTACTGCAAAATATAAGTGATATTCAATGTTTAGGAAACTGATATCATGAAGAAAAGCCTGTTATTATCACAGATCTACAATAGAGATCATGGATAAAACATCCTCCTATAAACGCAGTACTTATATGTTGTGTTTTATGCACACTTACCCAAGTGTGGATCTATAAGGTGTGGCTGCTCCTGATACTCATCAATGATAACTATAGAAAACACAAAAAATACTTTATATCACAATTAACCAAGGATGGGCAATGCTACCGGTAGTATTAAATAAAAAGTAGCATTGTAGTTCTTGATAATGATTTTAAATATTTTTCATTATATATTCCTATGTTGAACTTGGAACATCTCTTATCACCAATACATGTATCACATTTACAACATTGTAGTTCTTGGAAATAAGTTATTATCACCTTAATTTGCACCCTTGATAGAAAACATGATTGTTATTGGGTCACAATTTGAACAAACTTAATTTACATTATGATACATGCAAAAACTTAACAGTAAATATTGGCATTTCTGTTGCATTTGTTCTTCAAAAGATAACCTTATTTTTAGTTCTAAAAATTAACTCCCCTTTATGCATGCAAACATCGTTAATTATTTGAACAAATGCAAAAAGGTGCTTTGTGCCTAGTTTGGTTGAAATATTAGTAATCATAATTCTATAGAAGTTAAAACTTAATGCCATAGATGACAATGGACACCATACAAAGTCTGATGATAGAACCCACTTTCTCAGGCGAGTAAAGGGCTTCAAACTAGGACAAATAGCTATAACATACTTGTTACTATTGAAAGAAGATGAATTCTTGCAAGATTTGAACTTATTTTGTCAATTGTAATTGAAATTATGAAGTTATAATTAATCCTTATACGTTATTTTTTTGAAACTTGTATAGGGATAGAGAGAACTCCATTAGTTCCCAATGTTTCAGGGCAATTAAGTGAACCTAAACTTGGATTTTACCTGCACTAATCAAACCGAGAAAAAATGGAGCTGGTCAATTAAAATTGGGTCAGATATCTTGACAGAATGTAAGAGCAATTTAGGACCCATTTGAGTACACCCTCTGATACTGTCACTGTGACTCTGCACATTTCTACTACAGCCCTTATTTTGGGATTTCATAAATAATATAAATTCAAAGTTGGTTGTGTATTGTATTTATCCTTGTCATATGTTTGCTAAAACAATCACACTGTCAATATGTAATGTCAACGTTCCTGTCAATAAATTAAGATGAGAAAATTCTGGATATTAATAAACAAATACTGAGTCATCGGCGTGAATACATTACATGTGAATCTTTCACAGGACGCCTCCCTCGCAACCTGGTCATTGTAGGTATTTTCCAGGGATGCGATCAGACTTTTAACTTCCTGTAGATCCTTAAACTCTTCCAATACATGTCCTTTTCCATATTCTTGTTCCTCCTCCATCGCGTCCATGGAGGCAGTCATTTTGGAAATTAGGTAATTCGTACGATAACCATTTCGAGTTGCTTATTTTTATGACGTAAGCTCGAACTAATTGTAATAAAACAATATTATCAATATTGTTTTAATACTTTTAAATTATGAATTATTTGAAAAAAAAAGTCATTGTCAATGGGTTTGCATGATACCAATTTATTACTTTAAAGTTTTAATAATCTCAAAATTATAATATGTTTTTTATAGAGTAGAGACCTGTTTTAATGTTAAAATGTTTTTAGTTATTTCTAATTAATTAATTTTTATTTCAAATTATTGTATAAAAACAAATTAATAAGGGTACAACTGCTGCCCCTTTAAAACTTCCATATGTAATCACTGCTAACATCATTACAAGGCACATCATCCTCTCTCTTTTTAAAGTTATAGATTCATATAAATGAACAATTTAATGTACCATTATTCATCATTAGAAAATGTGGTTTTTTAAATGAAAACAAAACAAATATTATTAATATCACGAGTCATCTTTATTCAAAGGCAATATTAACACCTTTCCTATGTGAAGTGCATACATACACACTGTCACAGAGTAGCACAGCTTACAAGTTCTGTCACCCAATTAATGACTTCATCAATGGAAATGACTTTTAGCAAGTAAAATTCTCAAGGAAAAATCAAAGACACCTGCACTTTTTTCAAAAACTCATTTAAATCCATCATCACTTTATATCAATTTTCTTTTATATCCTGTATTCAAACTATTTGATAATAAATAATACATATAATACAAAATACTTTTTTTTGCATTTTGTCTTCTATTCAATGTTATACATCTTATCTCATGCTATACATGTACCTCATAAAAAATGACAAATAAAGTTGATAGATGCTAAACGAAAGCCAGTTTCTATGGAAACTGTGTAAACGAAAAATGAGTCAAAATACATATAAATTCCTACTAAAACCCACCAAAATGTGTTCAGCTAAAAAACACTGGTCTTTTTAATTCACAGTGCCATAAATTTTTTAAAGATAACTCCATAGGTTTGACAGATCATGATCTGATATCACAATACACTTACACATGTACTGATTATTACACGAATAAATCAATCACATAATTTCATTCAGACTTACAATGAGAACACAACAATAAAACACAAGATCCCCACACAACCTAATTGTCTCACTAACAGCAGTACAGTAAAACTTCAGAAGAATATGGGTGTTGTGAGAATTCCACTCCCTACTTCTGCCAATCATTACACAGTGTTGCCATGGTGTACAAGACTTACATTATCAGACCAACATTTTACCACACAAGTGGACTTCTGTTGCTGCACGTTCTGATTATCACCAGCAAATGCTAACATTGTTTATCAAAAATTAGTACAAGTATGTTTGGTATTATCTGGAGGAGCTGGACATTCGGTATACGATAAAGCCTACTCCGGCTAAGGCAGCAGCTAACAGCCCGATCTTCAGGTATATCTTATCATCACGGGATATAATGTCTCTCACATGCCTAAAACAGAAAAATCAACTTTCAGACTCAGTTGATGAAATTCTATCAGAGCTATAAATTGAATTTTGCACGAACATTTTACACTTTACATGTATAGAATAAAGTTTAGGCTATTCCCAGTTACAGAATCTTTATTACACAGCAAATCAATTTTTATTTACTGTAACTTTATAAAATACTTTTGAGAAAAGCAATAAAGAGATCACAATATATATCTAGAAATTTAGTTGTATAGACCTGTTAATGAGTACATAAAGAGAGAAACAGGTGTAGTTTTCACTTCACAAAAATATTTGTAGGAGAATAACACAACAATCTAAAACATGTCAAAGGTTTACACACACAAATTTGCCTTCAAGAACTTCGGAGGTAATCAAACATGCTAGCACTAAGACAATCAATTGAAAACATGATCCACTGTGATCTGGAGAAAGTAAAATCTATCTGTTAGTCAGTTTGGATTAATTGAAGGTGAACTTGATTCTACTTACTGAGCGCCAGATCTGTGTTACAAAGCAAATATTATATGGTAGGACAGCAAATTTATTGTAAAAGGCAATTTCAAACTATAATTTAAATGTCAAGGTTACATTTTGGTACTGATCTGATTAAATAAGGTTTTTGATTCACTTCATGGGTACACATATAGCTTCACTGAGCAATCTACTGAAAGCAGGTCTCTAAGGGATCTTATTTTAATCATACTGACTTGAATACAAAAATTACAGGGCATGTTGACTTTCGGTATCTTATTTTGGCCACAATGACAAAACAGTTAATCTTAACTCTTATACTCATAGAAATTAAATAATTACAAATAATGATTTTTTAAAGGGTTTTTATCATGTCCATACCATCCAACATATCCAGGGTTCACACTACGGTGTGTGTTGTTATGTACATTATACAATGTGCTGTTTGACTACCAGTAATTGAATTATTTCCATATAATCAATTTTACTACATCAGTGATATGGATTTCTAGGTATATTGTCTCATTAAATAGAACTAAGACAAAATCATTTATACAATTATACATCAATTATTGTTTAAGCCAAATCATTATTGCTCTAAAAATTCTACAGCATTTCTATCTGATTCAACAAAAATAGTCTACTGACTTGCTTGCCAAATTCTCAAAATATTTAAGTTTCAAAGACTTTATAAATTACTAACTCACAAATGTTCTTGCAAGAAAATAAAAACAACAGAGAACTAACATGACACAAATATGATGTACCACGCAAAGACACAAAAACAAAGAGGGTAATTTAAGAAACCTTAATAAGAAACAAAAAGAACCCCTGGTGAAACATGCAAACAAAAGTTAATTCCCTGATTATTAATGAGATATATACATACAGTATATAAAATAAATACAAGCTATACATGCAGGATACACCAATAAATTTTGGGCATGAAAGAGAGAGAGACCTTATTTTTTCTTGTAGCCATAGTGGGTTCTGCTGAACTAGCAGCATGTGGACCAAACGTTTCAGGTTGCTGAAAAAGGATAGGGTTACATTATACAACAAATGAGGCAAATTGGTAACCAAAAAAAAAACATTGCCAGTAATGTCACCAGGTCTGTTACTCATGCTGACTGAGAAAGAATTTGAATGTCATGATAGAATGTAATGAACAGATCCCTGGTCCTGCTGAAGTGACTTGTACAAAAAACATGATATATAGACTCACGGATAGGCAGCCATTGTGGCCAGTTTGATGTAGACCTCCTTGTTGACTTTGTCAATACAGGTGAAGCTCTGGGGTGGGGGGAGCTTGTACTTGTGACAGAACTGAGCGGGGGAGAGGAGGTAGTCTTGTCTGATGGCGGGGTGCTCAGTCTTACAGGCCACCACCAGGGTGGGTATCCGACTGTCCAGGAAATGTTTCTACAAGTCAGAGACAACCAGTTACAGGTACAGTGTGAAACAAAAATTTTGTATAATAATTATAGATCTACTTATCTACTTAACATCTTAAACAAACACTTTGAGACTAACACATTATACCAAAGTCTTTATTTACCAAATACATTCTGGCACAGAACTCAAAGGTTCTAGGGTTGGTGACATCATAGACTAGACAGGCAACATCACAGTTCATTTCTGTGGGATTCAACATGTCACTCACTGCCACATCAACCTCATGGAGCTGCAATAACAGTACAAATGTAAATAAATGATGCACTTCCCTTTAAAAAGCCAAAATTTCAGAACTGGTTTTTTCAATTCAAAGCACTTACCAGCAAGTATTTCTCCTGTCCATACACCTGAACAGTGTTTATTGTGAAACTCGACAGGTGCTCCTTGTTTAAAGTGGCCACATATCTCAGGTTCCTATTTAAGTGACCTTGTAGTAATGAAGTCTGAAAAGCAGAACAGAATATCACCTGAGCAATAGGTAAACTTTTGTTATTTAAAGTTTGATGAGCATATTAGAAAAACATAGAAAAGAGCTTAATTAGATTTGTAAGACAATTTCGGTTGGTAATGATTATTACAGAATCTGATACACATGTATAGGAGCTGATACCTTTCCTACTCCTTTGGCCCCCATGACGTGACATCTAAACACATTTCTACTGGTCTGTTTCTTATCTAAGTCAATCTTTTTGTCTCTTGTCACTGTAATTGCTGACAGCTGACTGTCATTTAGATACTGATATCCCAAGTATGCCAGGTACTCGATGGTTCTGGGGACATCCAACAGAGTGGTAAGTCTAAATAAAATCAATTATTAAATTAAAAATAAAGTTATCACTCTAATATCAACATCAAACAACCATTTCATTTCAAATTTAACAAGCCTTTCTGTCAATGAATTGAAGAATCATTTGATTACTTACTCCCACTGTGCCAGGTATCCATGAAGTGATATCCAACCATTATGATTAGTGCACACAGTATTATTGACATCTGGACCCCAAGGCATCATAGGACATGTACTGAACAAGTTCTGTAACTCTGGTGGGGACAAATAGCCGTCATTGTCCTTCAAGTGTATCAGATTCAATATAAATACCAAATGCACTATTGTAAATATAGCAGAGCATACAATACTGATACACAATAATATAATTTGTGATTAAATTCATTATTCTTCAGCTATCACATCAGAAAAGATATTTGTGATGATTCAGAAGAATGCAAAATGTATCAAAAGTCATCTTACCTCATCATACTTTTGAAACAAAACTTTTAAAAACAGTAGACCTTGAAGAGATAACTCTGTTGTGCATCCTAGGCCAACATGAATCCTAAAAAAAATAAAAATGGATATACAAAGAGTGAAGCAAACAACATAATAAGATGAATGAATAATGATGTATTAAACACACATTATTTATCAACTCTTGAACCACACAGTTACTATTCTAATAGCAAGTCAAACAAGTACTTACTTTGGTGACAAGTATTCCTTCGTTAGCTGTAAGTTATCATCATAACCAAATGTCCGTAAAACTGTCCATGTGGTTTCATGGCGTCCACGCTGAATAAATAATGTGTGTAGAAACAAGAACCCTGTAAACAGAGAAACCATACACATTCAACATACACAATTTCAAAACAATGTAACTGTCCATGTAAAATTTATTTCTTTTGCCCAGATAAATGTTTTTCAGTAACTTTCAAAAATCATTATTGCTTTCACTGATCTACTGAAGAAACTGACCCTTCAAAGATAAGCCATTATTGACAACACCATCAGATATGTTCCTCTTAACAATGGCTTTAACATCCTCCAGTGACTGGGAGTGAAGTGGAGCATGGAAACATTTCAACTGAAAAGTACAATAGGCTTGCAATATTACCTGGTATTAGAAACAAGAGGCCCATGGGCCACATCGCTCACCTGAGCAACAGTAGGTATAATAAAATCAGCTTAATTGAGACATAATACAAAATATCTGGACATTGTGATATAGTACATGTCGATCCTGTATAAATAAAAATCCATTTTCTCCCTGAATATTCTTATGTTTATAGTAAAGTCCCTTTTCTAACAGGATGATTTCATAGTCATATCAAATGTTTAGCATTGCAATTCTCAAAAAAATTCTCAACAATTGTTTCATATGGGATATAAACCTACATCAAACTCTAAACCCTTGCGAGACCCAAGAATTGTCCAGGTACCAGAGTCTAAACTATTTTAAAGAATCAGCAGTATGTCAAAATGCTTGCATATAAGTTTACTAAAACCATATGTGATAACATTTCAGTTTTTGTGAATAATTAAAATGTTTTCCTTTGTACAATTGGATCCCCAATGTGGCCCCACCCGACTCCTCAAGATTTTGATTTTAACGAATTTGAATCTACACTATCTGAAGTTGCTTAAACTAGAGTTACAGCTTTTCTAAGCAAACGGTTTTTAATAAGATTTTTAAAGATTTTTCTCTATATATTCCTATATATTTATAAATTTGCCCCCACCCCTTGTTGTGACCCCATCCTACCCCTGGGGATCATGATTTGAACACATTTGATTTACCCTACCTGAGGATGCTTCCACGCAGGTTTCAGCCTTCCTGGCTGATTGGTTTCTGAGAAGAAGATTTTTAAAAATTAACTCTATATATTCCTATGTAAAACTTCAACCCCCTATTGTGGCCCCATCCTACTCCCGGAGGTCATGATTTTCACAACTTGGAATCTACACTACCTGAGGATGCTTCCACAAAAGTTCAGCTTTCCTGGCTGATTGGTTTCTGAGAAGAAGATTTTTAAAATATAATCTATATATTCCTATGTAAAAATATGACCCCCCATTGTGGCCCCACCCTACCCCCGGGGGTCATGAATTTCACAACTTTGAATCTACACTACCTGAGGATGCTTCCAGATAAGTGTCAGCCTTCCTGGCTGATTGGTTTCTGAGAAGAAGATTTTTAAAGATTTACTCTATATATTCCTATGTAAAAATTCGCTCCCCCCCCCCATTGTTGCCCCACCCTAACCCCGGGGGTCATGATTTTCACAACTTTGAATCTACACTACCTGAGGATGCTTCCACATAAGTTTCAGCCTTCCAGGCTGATTGGTTTCTGAGAGAAAGATTTTTGAAAATTTCATGAAAATTTTCAATAATTTCTAATTTTCTCCCCTTGCAAAAGGGCGTGGTCCCTAATTTTCACAACTTTGAATCCCCTTTGCCTATGGATGCTCTGTGGCAAGTTTGGTTGAAATTGGCCCAGTGGTTTTGGAGAAGACGTTCAAAATGTGAAAAGTTTACAGACGGACAGACAGACAGACGGATGGACAGACGGACAGACGGACGACAGACAAAATGTGATCAGAAAAGCTCACTTGAGCTTTCAGCTCAGGTGAGCTAAAAATTACTCTAAATAAGGATGAGACGAATTTCAAAAAATAACTTGAAGTAGTGAATTGGTCAATATCAGGACCATGAAGACTGTGACTATACACTTACTTGAAATTGATGAACTTCGCCATCATTTAAAATAGAATCATTGTCAAGATCACAGATCTGAAAGAATAATGTTCGTACATGTTTAAACCATTGGATAAAGCACATGCATGGATTACATACAATACTTTAATCTCTGCAGTTTAATTTATTCAACTGAAAGAATTATAAACCACAGTACCAGTATCTCTATTGTATTTACCTTAAATATTCTTGTGAGAGCTTTCTTGCACTGCAATGTGAGCTGGAAATACAAATATTATGGTTGATTAAGTATGTTCGATATGAAGTACCTAAGATACATGTATGAAGCATATTCTGCACCTATAAACCTCAATCTCCAACTCACCTCCTTCTCTTCTGAGTTATAGACAGCTGCTGTGGGATGCAGCACTGCCTTTTGTGCATAATAAAACAGTTCACTGATATTCTTTAGGGTTTTGGCCGAGCACTGAAAATTAAAAGAGAAATGTATGATGAATATGTATATATCATTGCCACATCCTTTTATCACCAAATATTTTGTGATGATATGCATACATACCTCAACACAAGTTTCCACTTCAGCAAAGTCATTCATTATAGGCCTCATGATCTGAAATGTGAAAATTTTTTTTTATTAAAAACATAATTCATTGTTTGTAAAACTAAATTCAAACAAATAATTATGTACTGTATTATGTCTATGAACAACAGCATTTAATGTGAAACTAAAAGAAGAGAAGTTCATTAGGAGTGAATAGCCAGACCTCCTCTGTGCTGAAGTCCATCAGATCACACTTGTTGCCCACCAGTATAACAGGAACCTTATGCTCCTCTCCCAGGTGAGTTCGAATGTAAGGCAACCAAAACGAGGTAATCTGAAAAATAAACAATTATCATTTAAATGCAAATTTCTTTAAACAGCTGTCATTCAATATCATTCAGCTTGAAACAACCATTCATATACTAAATTATCATAATTTGTGTGGTATAAAACATGCATAATAGTTAATATAAAATTCTTACTCTTTCAATGGAGTCCTCATCATCCACTGAGTATATTATACAGATAACATTTGACTGAAATATGAAAACACATGCATACATTGTTTCAATAATTCTTTCTTATTAATAGAGAAAATATACAATTTGAATTATTTAAACCAAAAATGTACTAGAATTGATATGAGAGCTAATTAATCATCAATTACCTTTGCCATCTCTTCTTGGAGTATATCTTCATCTTGCTCTTGTGCTGTAACAAAATTTCAAACTTTTATCATTGGTATTGAAGTAATAGTTATCCTAAATTATAGAATTAGAATCTTCAATTGACTAGTTTAAAGAGATACAGATACATATATATATTGACTCACAGCTGTAGTCTACAATGTGAGTGGGGACTCGTTCGGGAGTGACATCGGCAGGGATGGTTATTTCCTCTGCCTTGGCTGGAACTTCATCCGGAAACTCCTCACTGACCAGACTTAGTATCAGTGAAGTCTTCCCAACACCAGCTAAAAATTATTATGTTTTGAACATATTTTACCATTAAACTTGCTATTTCAAAATAAATTTAAACTAAACAGTGGTACCAAATGTATAATGAGTGATCAGAAGTAGATTTATCTTAAAATAGGCAATTTAAATCTAATAAAATAGGCATTTTAAATCTAAAAAGAAAGTAAAGACGGTAAAGATTGCTTATTTTACGTATGTAGTTAAAGTAACTTATTTTCGCAACTCGGGCGCTGGATGACAAGGATGCTGGGAGTGGATACATCCCTGAGCATCTTATGCAACATCTGCACTGACTACTTCCGAAACGGTAAAAAAAAAAGTGTGAAAGTACACTACGATTTAAGAACATAACTGATAAAAGAAAAAACATAAACATGCTTACGATCTCCAACAAGTAAGATCCTAACTTCTTTCTTTGATGTCATGGTTGAAAATGTTGACAATTTTCTAAACTAGAAGGTCATTCTAAATTTCCAAAATTCCCACATATTGTGGGCATGATGACGAAAATAATATCTCACATAAATCACTGTCACTATATTAGATATGAATTATAGAATAACTATACAATTTTCATTATATTTTATGCAAAACACGATAATTTTACATCAACATGTGAGGTTCGATAGCAAAAAATCCTCGCCATCTTCGACCTGTCTGACTAGAAAGAAAACTCCAGAGAAACCCGAAAGTAAGTTCCGGCGTTATTGCGCACAATCCACTAATCAAAGAAAGCGTCTGCAGCAACCGCTTGAACTGGCACTTGTAAAGAAATTGTGTTTGGATTCAATAAAACAACGAAAAAGTAAGTGATTTAAAGCTTTTAAAGGCTTTCTGGAATTTTTAGTTAACGTGAATGGTCAATAACGACTAACTTACTATACCCGTACCGTACTGCTTACTGCTACATAACACCATGCATGGTCATGCAGCGTATATACTAGTCCGAAATATCTGACGTTTTCCTGGCTTTTTTAACGATTTTGATATTTTACTACATGTATGCATTGCCTCCATCAGCATATCGGTTTTGTGCAATCACATTGAGACACATTAGATAGATATGTTTCATTTTATTGTGGTATACTGCTTTTTTTTTAATGAAAGAATCACTGCCTGTAGCATTATGAATTTTTGTAATGGATCAAGTTTTTGTCATGTCTAAAGCACTTATAGATAATATCTTTTTTATTTAGTGTAACGGGATGGGAAAAATAATGACGGACTAGACCAGGATTCGAACCCGGGCCCCCTGAATCTCTAGTCAGGTGCTCTACCAACTGAGCTATTTGTAACCTGTATTTGAACTGGTCTGACCGTCACATTCTTCCCCCTAGCTTAAATAATTTTAATTTCCTCTCGAAGATCACCGGCTCCAGTCTCTTCCCCTGGCAGGAGTTAACCTGTCAGTTCCATGGGTTGGCATGGCACCAAATGTAACGGGATGGGAGAAATAATGACGGACCAGACAGGGGTTCGAACCCGGGCCCCCTGAATCTTTAGTCAGGTGCTCTTCCAATTACCAACTGATTGAGCTATTTAATTGGCACCGGTATTCTAACCAGTCTTACAGGCACATTAGCTTTATACAGTCTAATTATGCATTATTGCATTCTTAATTATTTAAACTTAAGGTTAATTGATAAATAAAACTAATTTGAAACTCTTATATTTTTGTCTGCTTTATAGTTCTATTATAATAGTAGGTATTATACTACAAAGGAGTGGGCAAATATACAATGAAAAAATATATATAACTGGACTGGGAATCAAACCTGGGACTCTTCATTCCCTTTCCTAAATGGAACTGCTCAGGAAGACCTGTATAAAAAAGCTTTGAAAGCATTTTATAAACTACAAAAAGATTAGATTGCCTTTAAAATATCATTCATGCACTTTAACAAAGATAGTCTCCTGTATAAAATTGCTGTCAATCCTTATGACCAATTGACCAATTGACTACTGTGAAACAGGGAAATTTTAATTTCGCCAGGGTGGGCCTGTATGACAGATTCACCGAAATGACAGATATATGAATGTAGATCTAAAACGTGCACGAGGTTTATATATAAACGATAAATTATCTGATAATTCTCTTTAAACACAGCACAGTGTTAGGGAAGGTTTAAAATGATTAAATGATCAAAATTAATTTTTTAATAGTGTCACTGTGTGATGAACAAAAATGAAATTGTACACAATACCCCTATTTCAACCATGCAGCAACTGCAAAGTAATTTTAACTGCGTATGTCTCAGACCTCACACTTAAAATTACTTGAAAAACTGATTTTTGCATTATTAACTGCCCATTCAATTATGAATTGTGCATAATGAATTATTGATTTGTAAGTTAAACTTACAGCATGATTTGCAGATTTGACTACCAAGAAATCATTTTATAGTTAATTAAAATCTTAATTATATGAAACTATAAACATTAGAATAAAAAAAATATTAAAATTCCCATCAGCAAAATATACACTACAGAAAAATGTTAATTATGCTTTTAGAAATATAAGGACTCTGCAAATAAACAATGTAAATGGTCACAAATAACATTCCAGCAAGTTGATTAGGGTGCTCTAGAATGAGCCAGGTATTTACTGAACCCCTGGTGTGCATTGTGATCAATCATTGATCTTATTAATTTAAAGGTTACATTGTAAGTTGTGGGCATTAATACTCATGGCCTTGTAGACAGAGTCCTCCACTGCTTAAAAACATATAAATGGAATGATCAACAACCATTTTGGGTCAATACTTTTAAAAGCAAGTTTAAAATCCTAGTAAATAACATTGGTGGAGAGATAGTCTTAATTTACATAACTTTGTTCTCTTCTTTGGAAGGATTTAAACAAGAAGGTAGGAATTTAACATTTTATTGCATATGCGGTAAACTAGATGGAACATGTAGACTAATTCTGATGTTTTGATCATACTGAATTTGAGCATTAAAATAATCGCAAACGATTCCAAGACAGTTTAGTTTTTTTAATTAAAAAGTATTTGTATTTACATGTAATATATCGGTTTCCTCCATGAAAACGATTTTTTCTAAAAAAAAAAAAAAAAAAGGTAAACAGTTGATGTATTCAAAGACTATATATAACATTTCTTTTGCAAAGGATTTTAAAAAAAGGACTTTAAACTGTGTAGTATCTAGTTAAAGCTTCAGGAGTTTCCATTATATACACAGGGTTCAATATTCTGCAGTGTACCTGGAACAACAATCCTGATTAATATTGCTTGCTGGCTGTGCCAAGACCGTTCAATTTAAATGTCTTCTAACCTAGTGATAGCAAAATTCTAAACACAAGCATTAGATTCATGCAATTCATCATAAAACCAATTTAAACTGACATAAACTTATAATCAAAAACTTCATTTACTTTGTTAAAGAGACTTGAGCATTTTATCTTAATGTTAGGCTATTGAATTAGAATTTTTAAAAAATAAACTTAAATTTGAAATGGATTTTGTAGGCTGCTGGTCTGGACTTGCACTAGGGATGAGTGACATTTGATCTTGGCTGTAGAAGAATCGGTGTTGACATTCTCTGACTAGTCCTGTAAGAGCCATACACTTGATCAACAGAATTGTTCTTGTTTAGAACATGGCTCGTCGCCGGCAAGAAGCACTCGATGCTGGACAGGTGATTGAACAAGGTAACAAAACTGATAATGCTACACGGTTATACAATGCAGTGATTAAATTTACTTATGATAACAGTTGATTTGTTCTATTCATGATATGTCAGAGAGAGTGAGGCTAAAATCAATAAGTGAAATTTTTGATCTTGATTCTTGAAATTATATATAGTGGATACTTTTATTTAAATTGGTCAGTGATCTATTGGAAATAGTTGTATAGCTTTTGATACACTAAATTAAGAGTGGCATGCATCTAGAGTCAAGTGGTACACGTTGCATCATGGATTGAGGTAAATCTGGACTGCATGGGGCTCTTTAATTCACATTAATGTGATTTATTGGCTAGCAAGTAAATCTCCTGGTATTATGGAGTGCTGGTGTTCAGCTGATGGTGCAAATTAATACCAACTTTATAACCAATTGTATCTGTCTGGTTGACCATAGACCAGCAGCAGCAAGTGTTGACAAAGTAATAGCCGGGATCATATCAGCTATTCATTTGATGTCCCTCTGGGCTGACTGCTCAGTAGATTTAATCTCAGCCTATACAGAGTGGTTTAAACAAGCAATCAATAATTGATTTAGGTGTAAAGTGTAAAGAATGAATGGTAGGGATTGTTTGATTTTAAAGAGCCAGCTGATTTAGGAGAAGATGAGAGAGAGGGATTGATGATTATCATATATAATATAAATTTTTCACATTTTCAAGTCATTTTCTATTGACATCTGTTTTTCATATGGATTTTGGATTAATTGTGCATCATAGGCAGACCATTATCATATTTGTAGTAATTCTGGAGACCTATTCAGATTTCAGATTCTGTTTATACCATATAAATTATGTCAATATTTAAGAGCTGTACATGTTATATTTTTGTGTTAAGGTAAGAACTGGCCCGAGAAGTTCACAAAGCTAGAAATCCTGAAGGAGATCCCCTTTGACCCTGCGTTGGACTGCATCTACTCGCTTCAGTATTCCTACAATGGGGAAGTCCTGGCAGTGGGCCATGGGAATGGTGCCATCAGGGTATTCACCAAGATTTCTATTTATCAGTACTACGAGTCAAATGCCCAAACATTACTGAAATATTTGAAATTAAATATTCACTATGTGTAAACAAAATGTCAGTTACCCCCAATTTGTGTTCAGATTTTCAATTCTGATGTCGATCAATATATATAAATAACTTCACATCAAAATAGCTTGCAAGCACAAAAAATGAAGTAATGAGACCTCTGACAATTTATATTTTGCTTGCTTGATACATGAGACTATTATATTGATTGACTTTTGGCTATTTTTTGTATGAATGGTATTCGATTGGGCTATCATATGATACACTGATTATTGACCAATTTTCTGCACTCACTCAATTTCCATCATTGCTGCTGAAAAAAATACAACATGGACAATAAAACAAAAATCATTAAAGACTTGTCCCTTCTAACTGTGCATTCTTTCTTCTTTTTTTTTCTACATTTAAAAAAATAGTGACAGCTTTATATAATATGTGTATAATAAGTTAACACAGAGTTATGTTTCTTTGACTCCTGCTGTTTTTCAGTTGTACAGCTCCACTACTGGAGAGTTGGTGTCTGAGTTGAGGAAGTCTCGCTATGGGGGGATGGCCATAATGTCCATGAGATTCCACCCCAAAGCACATCACATCCTACTGGCTTCAACATCAGATGGCAAGATCTTCTCTTGCAACACCGATACTGGTGCTATTGAGGAGTTTGCCTCAGGTATAAAGTTATCGTAACTCAAATAACATACACAGCTTAAGTAACCTTCCAAACAATCAAGATCGCTTCAATTAATTCTGTCCTTAGATGTCTGCTGCAAATTTCTGTCAATAAAATTCGTCATTTTTCTTTTGATTATCTTTGTACTACATTTATCTCTTTACAGAGAAGGATAATGAAATAAACTGCCTGGATTTTGATTTTGATGGCCTACATTTTGCCACTGGAGGAAGGGACTTGAGCATCAGAATTTATAATTCAAAAACAGGACAGGTAATTTTGCACTTGGAGGAAATACTGTAGATTCCTAATTAAACGCCAGAAATTAATATCCGTGTAAAATCGCAAGAAGCACATCTCGCAGATTTTAAAATCTCGCTTTTATTTTTAGAACAGATGTAACCTAAATGAAACTATAATAAAAATTCTGTGTTCGCGTTTTATGTTCTCGCGATTTGATGCAAAACGGTTGAATAGCAGAATTAAGTACTCGCGTAAAATAAGGAATTTACAGTATGCTTTTTCATCTAAATTTTCTTCAATGAAGTTAAAACACAACACTGCATATGTTGTCACTACTGTGAGGCTTATATTCTAATACCGGTAAGCTGTATTACTAGGAATTTAATGATTGAGTGATTGCTCTACTTACAGCTAGTTCACACATACGAGGGATATAGCGAGAAACAGAACCCGACAGAGATCCAGACCGCTGGATGTGCCATGAGAGTGTTTGCTCTAAAGTACCACCCTGAATATGATGACATCTTTGTAACAGGAGGATGGGAAAATCATCTCAAGGTAGATATCTCAGTAATATCTCAGAATGGGAGATCTCGCAAAGTGATCTCATGTTACCGGTAATCATCTCAAAATTATCTTGCTCTATGAAGGAGTCTCTAAAAATTATCCTTATATAAAGAAAAATCTCATGATAATCTAGATGAGAGAGGAGGATATCTCACAATTATCCATAGTAGTGATCTAATTACTGGGGTATTCTAAAACAAAGGGCCTCTCTAAATAATACCTCATATATATCCTACTGAGGAGAATCTCTAAAACTGATCATCTTCCTGTTGGAAATCTTTTAAAACTATATGAAAATTGTTTTTACAAAGGTGATCTAGGAACTAAAAGGAATTTAGAACCATTCACCTTATCAATGTAAGCCGATGAATTGAACTAATCATTTACTAAATCGAACATTCAATGGTTGACATCAATTTTTCCAATTTAATTTGAATTTGTTTACCAAGTATCATTATCTCAATCTGCAAGCAGCATCTCAAAATCTCAGATTGCACAGTTGTCAAAATTACCTTTAAGTAGACTTCAAATTAGGCATCTCAAATTTCATTTGGCCTCTCAAAACCAATTGGGCCTCACATTTTCGTATTGATCATTAGTTATTGCTTGATCATTAGTCAATTGTCAGGTGCTTTGTGAAGTTTTGTCTGAACCTCTTTTAAGATTTGAATTTGTCAACAATGTAACACTGTAATTATGCAGAATCAACAGAATCGTCAATCATTCTATACAGTGGTTTGTTCCTGATGGATGTTGACCTTTTTATGCTCTGTTAGGAAAAGTCAATTAATTTTCATTGAAGACTATATCATTTCTTGAAATTGATAATCTCCATAAACAAAAAACACATAATTTCATAAAAAGATACATAAGATAAAGATAAAAGATATATACATGTACTGTGCAAAGTAAACAAAGTTTTAAAGAATTTTTGTCTTTTATATATATAATTCATTTGTATTAATTCTATCTTCAATAGTTTACATGTATCGAGTGCAGTGTGATAAATGACACATTTTCGGTGTTCTGTTTACCCACAATAAAGTGCCAAAAACATATAACGAAATAAATGGCACTTAATGCCAGTTCAGTGAGAAACAGGTAGCAGTTCTTGGCTGATAACATCAGCTGTAAGAGGGCGTCAGTCATAAAGTGTGTGCAATCAGTTGTGGACTCATGAGGCAATTATGTATTGACTGGAAAATGAGAATGGATAATTGTAACAAATTGTTTGTAATTTCGTCCCGTTTCAAAGGCCATCCTGAAATCACAAAACCGTAACATTTGTACCTGAGATTTAGCAATGCTTCTATGTTAACCTTTTACATTTTATATACTCAACAGAGTGCCATATTCGAAAAATATCCTAATCAATATAACAAAAATGGCAGATCACATAAAGATTCTTGATTTGTTTAATTGTGCATGAACATTGGCAGTGATTTAACCCTGATGAATCAGGCACAGTAATGGTTTTGCTGGGTTTTTTAAAGTTTTATTTTAAGATATTATATTTACTGGGTAATAATGATAATCACAGGAAATTCTTCATGTATTGATTTCTTGAACAGATCTGGGATGCTCGGTCAAACGATGGAGTAAAACGAACAATTCACGGGCCGCACATCTGTGGAGACAGTCTGGACCTGAAGGTAGTCCCTCCTCATTGCTGAGTAACAAGAGCCAGGGAAAAGTGGCAATTTAGTACTTGATATTGAAGTCAGCAGGCATTGATACTAAGTTACAATCAGAGATGTTGAAATCTAGTTATTTTAAGAAGATTATGTATTTCATCAGACATGCAGCAATTTTCTGTTAATTAATTCGAACTCCTGGGTAGCCTTTAAAACTGTAAACAATTCATTAGCATGCTGGTGTGACAATGAATTCTAAACTGAACAAGATTTCAAGTATGAAGTTTAGTCTTATGATTTTTGTAGATTTATATAAAAGAGTGTTAAATTATTGAAAGTTAGGTTAAGTTTAATCCGAGTTGATAAAGCCAGAAACCGGAACGCATATATATCTATATGGTATATACTGGTAATTTGTAGTTCAATAGATTTCTGTGTTGCATATTGTTTTATTCACCATTTCATGTTTATTTTTTCAGGGAATGAAAATCTTGACTGGGTCCTGGGTCGCTACCAATGCTTTACAAGAGTGGAACTACACTGAGGGCAAGTTGAATAAGAACATTCCGTTTGACTACAAGGGACATGATGGTGCCTATCTGTACTGTTCACAGTTCTGTGACAATGATGTGGTGGTAGCAGGGGGGAGTGGCACCAACAATGTACAGGCCATCAACACAGTCACAGGGGAGGTAAGCCTGTCACACACTCAAAATGAAGAGCAATATAAAGACTTAATGCTGTTATGTTTTCTGATAGTAAATCAATCTGAGTTCTCTCCCTTTCCCTTGTGTAGGTTATTGGCAAGGTACAGATGCACAAACCGGTCCAAGCTCTGGACACAGTGATGGGGGGACGTCTACTAGCAGTGGGGGGAGGAGAAAACAACCTAGTCCTTGCAGCATTGAAGTAACTCCAAAACAGCGCTGTGTTCATTCCGTATTATTTGAACTATATTGCTTGTCTCTGTATACTGCTGATCAAGTGTTGCCAAAGAAGAAGTCTATGATCTAGAACATTGACCCTGCACTGTATTACAGGTCATCCCTACCTGCGTCTTGCTTCAACAATAGTGTCATCTTTTTTTTTTTTTTAAATTTATGTAAAAAAGTAACAACATATTAATATATTCAAGTCATATTCTATAAGAAATGTTTTATCCATTTATTATACTCAATACCCATACAATCTACACAAAGCTTCATTGGTTGTGCGAGTGCCAAACCTACTTTGATAGCCCAGCTAGTGTGTAAAGTGTGCCTCACCTAGTTCACTGATTAGCTCCGATACCATCACCCTCTGTTTACCTGTCTCCAGGTGGAAATTGTCCCACATCTGTCACCTGCTGGATGTATGGAGATTCTATCTGAACATATGTACCAATGTTTGTCTGCTCTGCATGTATCTACACATTCTTGGTGTTTAAATGACTTTTACAGTTTTATTCTGTGAGACATCCGTCCCATGGTTCCGTCCAAACATATTCATGGATTTGTACTCTGTTACATATTTATTGGTGTGAAAAAATGAAGCATAATACAAATAAACATTCAGTATTTATTACATTGTTTACTTTTTTTTATTACATTGAAATCTTTAGTTCAGTTATAACAAACAAAAATTCCACTGCATAGAGATTTATGAAATAAAAACTTGTTGGATTCCATTGGAATCTTATTAGTTTTGTCTTTCAATTTGATAAAAAATTTAATCAATGGATTCCATGCGCGGAGCAGCCTGTGACGTATTGGGGGTCCCCTCTGGAAAATTCAAATTCCTTATGAATTTACATATAGTAAAATTACCAAAAATATGCCTCAGAGCCCCCTTGAAAAAAAAAAATTCTGGATCCGTGCATGGATTGAAATGCTACTATATATTGTTTCCAGAATATAGTGTAAGAAGTGAAATAAGCAGAAGTGGTATATACAGATTAAAAGATTATCTAAACTGTTTATCCACACAAAAGTTTGTTGATCAAATTTTGAAAGAAATAAAAACTGATACAATATCCATTAAGTTTCTTCTGTAAAGTTAATTTCCACTTGACATTAACCCCCCCCCCCCCCCCCAATTATTTAGCTCACCTGAACAGAAAGGTCCAATATTTCTGCTGGAACAACTGGCCCAATTGCAACCAAACTGTCCTTGGGTAAAGGTCTTTCAAGTTACTTCAAATGAAGGACAAGACCAATTTAAGATGCTAAGAAAATGATGAAAATAGTGTGAATAGTTTTAGAAATCTTTTCAAGAGTGAAAAAGATGCTAAAATTAAATTCATATAAGTTAATTTCAACACATAATCTACTTAAAAATTTGTCCAATCTGTGATTTCAGCGAATCAGGAAAAAACTCGAATGGGGATTCAAAGTTTGTCGTAGAAAAAAATAGAAACAAAGTTTAAGAATCTTCCCAAGATTTTACACAGAGGCTACAATATTTGAAATTATTGTGAAAGTACGTCAAGTAGGTCAATGACACCTATAGGTTACAAGGGGGTCATACAGAGGTCCCAATTTAAACAGAAATTCACAGAGAAAACAATGTTATTCAGAAAATGGATGTGATGATTTGTGAAAATCAAGTTTGAATAAAGGCAAGGCAATCCATACCATACTGGGAGGGAATTTGAGGGAGGAGCCAAAATCAGAGGGAATTTTACACACAAAAAATGGATCAATTTTTCAACAAGAGGCCCATGAGCCACATTGCTAACCCGAACAAAAGTTCTTGTATCTCTTTGACTGTGACAAACATACGAATTGGCTGGAGTGCATATTTCGCAGAATTCCTATCCGTGTTTCTGCGTACTACTAGCAAAAAACCCAACGTAGGTCCTAGCGCCCGAAATTATACTATTTTAAGGAAAATGTTAATGTTTGCATGGATTTTATGTGCATTTTGTCATGTTTTTGTATTGAATTGTAATGTATTTGATATTCATGAAGTTTAACAGCTACTGTTGTCAACATTTGACATTGGTGCTTGGGTGAACAATGTTGTTCACGGGCCTCATGTGTTTTTACTAAATAAAATTAACATTGATATTTAATTTAGAACCATTTTAACAAGACCTTGGACTTTCAGTAGGGCGTAGCTATCTATTCCTTGCGTTAAAACAAGTTAAATATGACGCGGTTTCAAGCGAAATATGCACCGATTGCGTAGTCTTAGCTCAAAAGCCAGACAAATCTTGTAGATTTCAAAGAGCCATGGCTGAGTGGCCAGCGATGAAATAGACAGGCCTACGTCACATTGCTGTTTGACACAACTACCCAAAGTCCAAGCTCTTGTTAAAATGGTTCTACCAGTGATCGATTGATAATTGATTATCGCGTGTCCGATTATTTCCGATATCGAATTAATAAAAAGGAGTAAATTTCCCTACAAACGTTATGGTAGTTTGAAGGGGGTGGGGGCTGCAGCGGGACGGATAGCTACCTGCACGCACAAAGTAAACAAATCCGTCTATTATGGCCTATTTCCGTCCAGGTGCATTTATATTTGAAAATAATGGTAACAAATAGGATTACTACGTGATTAATACATTGAATGTCAACGTAGTTCGTTCAAACGCAGTATTTCTAAAGTGCACGTGTTTTTATTTGCCTTACTTAACTGTCATACAAACAGTTTATTACAAATTCATCAAAGTTTCTTCATTATGTTACCGATATTTTGTTATCAAATTTATCAAGAAAACAGTCTTCTGTGAATTGCAGCTTGATGTTTTGTTTCGTCCTTCGTGTATGGCCTTGTTCCTTGGGATAGTTGCGCCGCTCCGTCACTCCGTTAGTCATATTGGTTACAAATTTCATCTATTTCAAACTCAGCAAAAATAACCTTTAAATGATGGTTGAACATAACAACACGATGTCAATAAAATTCCGGAGCATCTGACGAATTTCCCTGCTGACAATTCGAACGTGTATGTTTGACGAGAAAAGCCGTGTCCTTTGATCCGCGCACGCGCGCCATGGCCTGGGACAGACATTGCTACGCATTCTTGTACGATGTACACAGACGGAAATCGCCGTGCTAGAGAGGAACTGAGGTCTGGCCAAAAGCGGTCTGACACGGAGAGGGGACAATGTTACACAGCCGTGGTGCAGGGTCATAGCGTCCACACTGTACAATCAACAGTAGCAGGTCTGATTGAAAAAACCAACATGATGAAACAAATTATACTTCTTTTCCATATCTGGATTCATCTTTCGCATTGTTCCCTGATTTGCTATTATAAAAGCTTGAAAAAGAAAAAAAATCGTGTACTTTTGGGTTGATTATAGGGAAAAATCAATGATGTTATCGTGACATATAGGAATTTGTACTATTGTCACTTACAAAGATTTTATTTCACACAGTATCCACAATGTATTTATTTTCACACAGCTTCCACATGCAATGATAGTTCTAGAAGCTTCTAAAACGGTGCCGAAGTTCAAATCGCCGATAGTTTTCTAGTTTTCACAACTAATTTTTATGGACCTATGTTAATAACTGGCTGTCAAATCTTTATTCTCTTACTACGCAATAACCAGTATATGTCAAGCTCTGATTGCAGTCTAGAAAATCTATGTACGAGATCTCAATTACCCACCAAGACAAGAAAATTACTTATACAGTGAATATTTTCTTTTAACAGGAAAAGAGGAAGGGCGGGGGGAGGGGGGGGGTCGACCATTGACCATTATCTGCAAATTCTTAATTTTACTCTATCTAACAACACCGTTCATCTCCATTAGGCGTTTCGAGTTTCCTTTTGTTGATGTCCTTTCCACAGAACAGAGACCTGGCATCACGCAACTCTCACAGCTCACGCCATCACTGATAAACGGGCCTGTTCCGAAGACAAAATATCCATTGGATAGAGGTTCATCGGAGCAAGGGTAGTACCCTCTTAGATACCAATATACTTGTTCATACACGATTATCGACCAGCAGTTCTCTGATAAGATGTACTCTTTCTTTTTGTAATGTAACCTTTAGAAACCTAACAGGATTTTTTATCCGCGTCATTGAAACAACCCTAACAACACGTAACCGGCTTTCTAGAATTCTCAAGACTCTCAATACTTTCCGATCACAAGTTTTTTAATTCAAATAAAATTCAAGTGACTGTTATTTTGTCAATGAACGGCTTTTTCTGACTTGGATAAGTTTAGTGATCAAGATCTGAGAGTTTTAGCTGTAATCGTGCTCATAGGATTAAGGGCTCCTGCTACAAGCAAGTGATCAATGTAATTTTATTTGTGTATTACTGATAACCTTTTATGACCACGGTTCAGAAAAAGGAAACTTCTTTACTTTGGTTCTACCACGTGCTTTTTTTCCTGTAAGGAATTAACCCCTATACTTCTTTCATTGTCTAGCCATTCAAATTGTAAATCAAAAGTAACACATACACATACGATATGACGTTACGTATATTTTGATAATAAATCTATATCTTTATTTGAGGAAAACGTAATTGCATTCATTTGTTCAATTTCTACAATAAGGTGCGTCTTAATGGATAGATCCGGTAAAAACTTCTAAAATCAATTACTGGCTCTTCCATCTATGTAACACACTGATCGATAATATAATATTATTTTCCCCAAATAAAACTTACGTACGTTAATATTTTAAAGATGGCTACAGAGATATAAACAATGCAATGCTTTTGTTGTTGTTTATAGATCTTTAAATACAATAATTCTAAGATAAAATAAATGTTTCCAGCATTTCAGAGTGCAGTTTCTAACAATAATGGGGCTTCATACCATCTACCTATTCCGATGAGCAAATAGCGATTTCCATCATTTTTTGTCAGAGATTAATTTTCGGAGCCCAAGCTTTGCCTGACCTGTTTAATAGATATGACCATTTGACGAACCACTCGTATAATTTAGCTCGTCTTTTGCTCTTTGTTTGATTGCAGTAGTTAACCAGTTAACGTAATATAACAAAGCATTGCTCTGACCAAATGCTAGAAAAACCACATGAATCTCGAATATAACAAAATAAAACAAGCAAGCCTTTATAGTTCACATATTGGCCAAATGATTTAGCAATAGAATGCTTTATTTGGTTATTCATATACGAGATATGAAGTTTGCGGGCGTTGCAGAAAAAACAACCTGGAAGAGCTTATGGGTGTAAATCTTCCTTCAATGATTGTATATGGGGCACTACAGAATGTTTATATCTCTGCAAGTCTCTTAGATTTTTCATGTTTGGTAAGGATGTTGTTTACTCAGGGTTTGAGTTGACAAATTCGGACAATTGAATTGAAACAATTTTGCCCAATACGAAATGTTAACCTTGACAGCTAGTATTTAGTAAGAGATAGACGGTGGCGACCCTCTTCATCGAAGACAATACATACGATGGCGTATTACTTTTCAAACGTTCACTATACTCCTTCAATAACGTCTGAATCTTTATATACCCAGATCTCAAAGCCGTAGAGTAGTTATGGCAAAACAATATTATTACATTATCAAACAATTCAACCAAATGTGTTTAACTAGGGTAAATTAAATTGTCTATTTTCGAATAACCCTTTGCACAATCCTTTCTAGGGTTTTTTGTTTTTACAAAAAAAAATATCCATTTTTAGATAAAACAATGCCTAATTTTTTAAAAATTCATTTTCACTTTAAACAACATGATAATTGAGAAAAAGTGCTATTTGATTCTGTTGTTTTCGACAGATGCGTTATAAATAATCAATAATTATCCAGTGTCAACATTATGGCATAATTTCCTTTTCCAATTACATCTCCGTTTTGACAATGTACCCGGTAAACAAGTTGTGTGTTAAAACGGTAGTTATCCTTGTAAATAAGCTTTGTTATTATATCTACTGCCAGTTGTAATAACTTTGATTGATCTCGTACAAGAAGGAAATGTGTCCCCTTTAACGAACGGGTCTCCTCCCATTTAAAGACACCAGGGAAATGCCTAGATTTGTCGATTGTCAGAGCGTCAGCAAACATCGCTCTGTTCTAATTCAGCCATAAGCCCGATAAAGATAATGGAACTCGGCACAAGATTATATCACTTACATAAAAATTGTAATTGATTTAAAATAATATATTCTCTTCGCTCGTGGTGATAAGATCTCAAGACCTTGTTACTGTTTTGTCAATTTCGCGACTCAAGACTAATGGTAGGCGTTTTAATCCACTCAAGTCAACGAATCAACCTCGGAACTTTCATTGTATGTACTCACAAAGCACGAGATAAAAATGACCAAATACTGCCTCACAAAAGCTGAAAAAAAGTTTGATATGGTCTATATAGTAATATACCAGGCATTAGCCATGGACTGGTACATTTAGAACCTATACTAAATATGACCCGATTCTGCCTTGCCAACAACCAAAATATACATACACCATGCTATAACTAGAAAATGATACATTGAGTACCTAGTGAATATGACCAAATTCTGTCTTAACCATCAACTGAAATGTACATATATCATATTCAAGCCGGGACATAATGCATTTAGTATGTATCAAAAATGGTCAAATGTAGACATATATAAACAGAAATATACATATATATAATGATGTTGCCGGGAAATGATACAAACAACCTTTGTGAAAATAACCCAACTGCTGTCTCCAGACAGTCTTCTCTGATACCTTTTCTATGTAAATTGAGAGGCGACACGTGAGTTCTATCATCATTATACTGTCGTTGGTTGCCACTGTTGAATGAACACCGGATTACATGCAATTTAGTTATATGAACACAGTTCTCAAATGAAAAAAAATGAAACACGTGACTTTTCTGTGAATCTTTGTGGTTTTTACAGATAAGTTATTTGTCAATTTTATTTTCGGAGCAAAGTACATAACCATGGATTTCTAAGAAAAAGGAGGACAAAAGATAGTTACTAAGTGTATTGTTTAATGAAGAAATTCTACTCCCCGGGGATTTTTTTCTGTATACATCCATATTGTATGTTGCTGATAGGTAAAGTGACTCCTCCAACGAACCCATGTTTATCTTTTCTCCTGGGTCACTGCTTTCTTTTGTAATAATTTAAATATTCCTAGAATATAGGCTTCTTAAGAAACTGTTTAAGAAATCTGTGTAAATGACGCTTGAACTATAGGGGTTCTCCTGGTTATTGCCTACTTGGTTGTTTTAAGAACATTAACCACATACCCCCCCCCCCCCCCCCAAAAAAAAGGACACCTAGATCAGGGCAACATATTTTTAATCGGTAACATATTTTCCTTGTATATCGATGTTTACAAACACAGGACCTATAAATGGAGAGGGCTTGGGTCGATCTCATGTCTTGTATAGTTGTTTATGGGGAATTGATTTTTCTACTTTCAAGGATGGTAATAATCGCGGCCATTTACAACCTCTACAGGGCCTTTATTCGGGGCTCTCGTCAACTTGCGTCATCAGGACAAAATCAATCTGCTCCAGGTCCGGGATTACACAGCGTCTTTAAGTCGGGCGCACTCGATTTGTATGGAAGGCGACAGATTTAGGGTACAGCCATGGTCAGATGTTGCAATCATCTGTGTAGATCCAAACGATCATACCCGGTTTACTAAAATAATAAATGACAAATCCATATCATTTTGGTTTTTGGGAGGAGAGAGAAGGAATAAAAATCTTTCATTTTATCATTAATTTCATTTCCTTCGAAATACTCTTAAATATCATTAAAGCAATAGTATGAATGCTCCCCTTAGTGGTACTGCAAGATGAAAGCAACACGCATCTTTGCACAGGTCTGAGATCATTATAAAATAGAATCGAATAGAATATGATAAAATTGGATAGAATTTATTTCCAAATTAGGGCCTCAAGGGGCATAACAGATAACAATTATGATTACATATAAATACGCATACATTACAATAGAACAGTTTTGTATGATAAATAATAATAATGTAATGTAATGATATTAAGCACAAAATTATACTCGATTTGGCTCAAAGAAAATTGTACAGGCACATCTATATTATTTCTTAATATAATGGCAATGAAACAAGTAAATGATATATGATATTTTTTCATATATGATATATATTATATATGACATTCGGTGTAACTGTCGTTGAACAATCTCGTCAGATAAGGTAATTACAGAATAAAGAATAATCAGGTCAAGATCACAAGGAAGGTCAAGGTCAGAAATCAATGACATAATTGTAATTGAATTGCTCTCACAATACATATCTTGTGATGAAGATTCATGAAACTATCTTGAAAAGTTGAAGCTCATATATATCATATATATTTTATTTATGGTATACAGTCGAATTGCGTAGATACCCTTATGTATCTTCAAAATTTATGAGAAAATCACGATAAATGTCATAGAAACGTAGCTAAACTCGAACTAAGGAATAGCGAGATCAATGTCATGGAATAAGAAAATAAAAAAATATAATAAAGTCGAATTACACTCATCAAGGTGGTATGGGACACCTCCATGTTGTGACGTACTATTCATCGAAATAAACAATAAAATCAAGTGTAATTTTATGAATAGTTTCTTTCCAAATATTGTCACATAACAGCGTAGCGCAGGGGGTTAGAGTTTTCTCTACGAATCTGTACGTCATGAGTTCGAATCCCGCTGGGGATTTTAAAATTTTTACCTTTCCAAAAATTTTTAAAATGTATTTTTTGGTTAACTATTGAAAAATTCGAAAATTCTAACCCGGTAGAAGTATTTTAATTATAATGTACTTTAATCCACATTAACATCGATATATGTCCCGTACCACCTTAAATCCAGAAGTACCTTGAACAGTGTTAAATGGAAATAAAGGAATAATGTAGTCAAAACGGAAGTCTTCACCTTCAAACTCCAGATAGTGAGCCAAGGAAGGTCAATGATAAAAAAATGACACAGTTGAACTGCTCACAACCATATATATCTTTGTTTGAAGTGTGATGAAAAAACCTTTAACACATTCTTTGAACCAGAGGTAAACAGTGAGCTTAACGCAAAGTCTGACGGACGGACAGAAACAGCAAAGTCTGACGGACGGATAGAAACAGCAAAGTCGGATGGACGGACAGAAACAGCAAAGTCTGACGGACGGATAGGTGACAGCAAAGTCTGAGGGACGAAAATACAGCAAAGTCTGACGGGCGGACAGAAACAGCAAAATCTGACGGACG
>WFKH01007768.1:5050141-5063102 GCA_016163765.1 Magallana hongkongensis | reverse complement strand
GACGGACAGAAACAGTAAAGTCGGACGGACAGATAGGTGATAGAAAAGTCTGACGGACGGACGGGAGACAGCAAAATCTGACGGACGGACAGGAGACAGTAAAGTCTGACGGACGGACAGAAACAGCAAAGTCTGACGCACGGGCAGGAGACAGCAAAGTCGGACGGACGGACGGACAGGAGACAGCAAAGTCGGACGGACGGACGGACAGGAGACAACAAAGTCTGACGGACGGACAGGAGACAGAATGACACATATGGCAAACACTGTATACCCTGACCGTACGCATCATAAAAATATCGATGTTATTTTAAGAAGGCTGGGTGGTCAACAAATTAACCATGTGATCTACCTTAAGGAGGCTGGGTGGTCCACAAATTAACCATGTGATCTACCTTAATTTTTTTTTAAGAATGGATAAACAATTATTTAGTAAAGAAAAATTCCACATATTTTTACTTTAAAATTTTAATGCTTTCCTGTATCGTTATACAAAACTCTTCTTAAGATTTATATCGTCTAAAATGGGCCACGACCGTCCAGCCCTCACAATATAAGCTATCACTTATCCTTCTAAGTTTAACAATATAGTGCGTATTTTAATTCTTTTAATTAAGCAAGGACCAATATAGACTAAAACATTATAATAAAAAAATAAAAAAGATGTTTGATTGATAGTTCATGATGGACTATGAAAGGGACCAATATTGGTCATGCTGATTCAATGGGGACAGAAATCGACGTTTTCTGTGTTCTTCATATTTTAATGAAAGGAAAATTTTAAAAAATTCATAGATCATCAAAACCCCTATCAAAATCATCAGGATTTTTTATATAGGGAAATGAAAGCTTCGCCTGCACAGTTGAACACTGAAATACCGGCCATCTGCCACCACAGGGATAAAACACTAAACCGATCACGGGCTCCGGATAGAAGGCCACGGCCGCCGCCAGCTGAACCGCTTGTATGCCAGAAAAAAAGAAATATTCTTTAAAAAATGACCCTATTTTTAATTAGAATTAACAATCTCTAATAGCTTGATTTTCAATTAAAATGATATATTGTTTATAAAATCCTCTGTTCAAAAACTAAAAGTACTCCATTTTTTCTGAGATATTCTATTCTATAGTTTTTAACATGGGGATGATTTATAACTTTGACAATTCTTATTTGAGTTGTTTGGCTCGCGTGAATTCCCCATGAGAATGAACCACTGACTATTATTAATAAATTTATCATTTTAATATCCCTGGACTTGGTGAATTTCATACATATTAAGATTGTGTATACGGATATTAAGATGACCTTTCACAAAACACGTTGTTGTTTTATAAACCATTTATAAAACATTCCCAGCTGTGCTGAAGCGCTAAAGGGGGTGTCATTGATACATGTACATACTTTGTGAATAATATCTATCTACAGGATAAATCCCGGGGATCTGTAGTAACGAGTGCAGTAAATATTGACGCAGATCCATAAAAGACCTCCCTCACCCGGAACAAAACCGATTTTTTCTTCTTCTACGAATTAAAACCTTAACAAACATGACAAAAATTACCAATGTTAAAATGCTATTTTGTTTATGCTAACTGTATTCTGGCATAGAAAAGATGCCCACATATTGGTTGGAAGGAGGGGTAAATATCTTTTTTATTCCTTTTTGCGGGATTGCTCGCGAGCTACCCATAAATGTTACGAACATGTTACTCAACTGTGACAAGGGTCGCATCAAGTGTTAGATCACGTGACCAACCTGTCCAGTTACCTGGTGGTTACGGCGAGCTATGTATACACCAGCCATAAGGTGTGGGGCAAGGCCTTATATAGGACATATCAGAAATCGTGACCATTCGCAGTCCCGACTCCTTACATAAGTCTACAAGACCGACCGAATGTAGTTTAATCACAATGAATTGCATGTCAAAGAATAAATGTATGTTAAACGACTTTCTTCAGACTTATGATGCATGAAGTTTTATGATTTTTACAACGATTGATCAATTTTTGTTCAAATCGGAAAGATTTATGGTACAGACTGCTCTATCCTGAAAAGGACCCAGTAACAGGCCAAGAGATGTAATGGGGTGGAGTGGACAGTTTTCTTATATTGTGTGACTAATATGCTCAAGAAAAGTCTTCTCCTTCCTTTTTTCTGAGAAAATTTAAATAAAAAGTTGAATTTCGTGAAAGTTGTCATTCCTACCTTACCACCACCCCAAACCCCTCATCCATCCCGTGTTGAGTTTTGGATTAAGGTTTGGCAAAATTAAATTACCTTTTAAAATTTTATTTCATACTTATGAAGATTTTATTTTACTAAATCGATCTGCTCCAACCTTTATTTTGAAAAAAAAAAACCCACCAAAAAACGAGTGGAGGTTCCAGTAGCATTAATTTGATTTTTACCAATTATTTTGAATACACATCGTATTAAATAAAACTTAGCATGTATGATTTTGTACCGTCTATGAAGCCATCAGTCTAACACGGATAAAGCCAGGTGTTATTAATTTACATTACAAAACTGATAACAAAAGTACAATTTCTTTAAGTAGATGTGACGTAAGTACATTCACGTTTTTCAAACAGAGAGAGAGAGAGAGAGAGAGAGAGAGAGGAGGGGGAGAGAGGGGGTTTCTTTTCTAAATCCAGAGAAGTTGTCGGTTCCTTTCTCGGTATGAACAGCTCTTATTTTAACCTATTTAATTTCTAACCTGTATGCAAACATAACATTGCTTTAATTTGATGGATTCCGAAATAGACCTGCCAGAGCAGAGAATACCATTCTTCATTCTAATGAACAAACAGGGTCTTCTCTGACGTAATTCAACAATTATGGAATTTTAATAAAGTTCTTTTACATGAGTTTAATCATGTTAATTAGATAAAAAGTAGACCATAGCTGTTAAAACCCGCATTGGGCATTCGCCTGCATATCGAATAAAAGCTGATATTTCTAATCTTAAAAAGATATCGATTATAATATATTTGAACTATAAATAAGGATTTGGGGCTTATATTACAGGTAAGATCCCCGTGTTCGCGACCAAACTTTTGGCTGGTCGCTTCTTAGTCTAATAATCTGATCTGTAGTATCATTAAATAGTATATGTGTACTTTATTCATATTTACAAAAAAAATACATATTATCTAAACTAAAAGACTGACGTTATTCAACAGATATAGGGAATGCACATTTGATTTAAACGATATACATTGACATTAAAACTGCTCACTTGGTCGCGTTCGAGATCAAACGTTCACCGCCGTTGACCAGATACACTCGATGCATCACATGCGCTTACCTGTACAGGTACTGATCTATCTTCTAACTAGTTCTACTTCCTCTTGTACCTTACAAGGTGTGTAATGATTGTAAAGCGATTAAAAACAACACCTCAAGCAAACACTTTCACATCAATACGTACCTAGGTACTTTATTTGTTATTTAAGCGCTTAAATAGATGTTTAAATATGTGTACAAGTATAGAAAAATGAATGAAAAAATATAATGCATGGTAAAATCTGGATATATTACATTGAGGTAGTAAAATATCTTAATATACGATGTTTTTAACGGCAAACTTTTTTCAAAAGATGATCTACATATACATCGTATTAAATCGATCATCAATTATGTCAATTCGACAAAAGTATATTGCAACCTGGTACAAGACACTAAATCGATTAGCATAATCTATGGCCAGGTTAAAGTTCACCCATAAGAAAAGGATCGTTAATGAAATCAATGGATTTCAATCGTCTGCTCCAGTTTGATTGAAAAGGCTTCTTGTAAATAACACCTCAACCCGCTTGTTAATTATCTCTATAATATCTTTTTACAATTAGTACCTCACATAATCGAAACCATCTGTTAGTTCACTATACCACCGTATAAATACCGCACATCGCACAGTAATTATGTATTATTGCGAGCTCATGAATATTAATGAGTTCCGTATTTATAGCACAGCTAACCACGACATCCATAAAGACAGATAAACATACGGGGAGGGAAACCGTCCCTGAAACACCGGACCGCAATCGCCTCGTGTACCAATGTATAAACTCTACTCCCCTCGTGTTATTCAAACGGGATAAAAACCTACAAAAAGGTAAGATATACGCAACATATTGCTTTTGGTACCTGTAAACGTGTTACGTTTTATTCAATTAACCATATGGTAAAACATAGGTGATAAGATACTGTCGAATCTATAGCTTGTTAGCCCTGGTCAGCTGGAAAGAAGTGTACGCACACACTGATTTTGATACTGCCCTTGCATGTTTTGTATCTGGAGCGAGAAATGTGAGTGACATTCAGTGTTTTGGATTTTTTTTCCTTGGCTCATCATCTGGAGTTTGAAGGTGAAATAGCTGGTTTTACGTCATATGCCTATATTTACCTCAACATTATCTTCGCAATAATGTTATGGTATTCAATGCATACTGTATTACCCCTGATAACACGCAAGAAAGAATAGAACAAATGCGATAGATTCGGGGGAAATAAAAACACCCTCACTTGACTATATGTACTGTCTGAATTCCGCAATAAATTCATACATCTACACACAACTTGTACCGCCTGGTGCCCGATAAATAGGGGTAATTTTACGATAACTGTTATCTCTCATCAGAAAACGTAGCTTACACCAAGGTTAGAGTGAGAGTTTATTTCTATATTAACTGTAGAGAGGGATCAATTTTGAAAAATAAAAATCATTAATGGTTGTATTGGCCGCGGCATTTCCTTCTTAAAAGTCAGGCGGAATCACATGTGTAAGATTTAATGAAGTTGGACAAACACTTTACTAGTACTCATCAATATGTTACTATCTTCTGCTTCCTATCCCGCCGTGACGTCAATACTACGCTAATCTATGGATTCCTTTTGATACAGTGGGTTGTTTTGTCATGAAAATGCATTCAGAAATAATACTCCGCTTTCAACAGCAGCATTTAAATGATTGCTGCCTTATTCACTGCGGGGGTTACCAACAATCCCAAACATCTCATAGCGTACATACATTCAGGTTGAAAACATCGAGAGCTAGAAAACAATAAGATGCTTGAAATTTCTCTTGTTCTCCGGCCAATCAAAATCCCAGTCTTCTAACAATGACAGCAAATCTCCAAGAAGATGTTTACCAAAATATTCTAGCAGTACGAACACCGACTCTAAGTGCGTTTAACCTTCGCTGTCATGATAACCTTTAGCGGTGTAAAAGAAACTATTTCTCGGAGAGGAGGGGGGGAGTGTAGATCATGTTTAGGTATCGACAAACACCTCTACCTCTACCAATAACAGCTGTGTCATGTAAGACACACCGTGCAGTATTGATTCATTCTAACTATCGACTAAGACTACCGTCAATATAACATTTCTTTTTATTTTCACTTTCAGCGTTCCTCGGATTTGCTGTGCCAAATAAAGAGAGTTAAAATAACTTATTGGAAAACAAGAAGACTATTCACACACGAAAACCATAAACGGACAAAATGCACGTGGAAGTTTCAGTGGCTCTTAACTTTGTTATTTCTTATTTGTACAACAAATTACCCAGAAGAAGAGTCGATATGCTAGCGGAGGAATTAGAAAGAGGATTGAAGAAAAAGTTTCAGGGCCATTGGTATCCGGACAAACCCTTCAAAGGTTCTGGTTTTAGGTGTGTTCGAATGAACGGAGAGAAAGTCGACCCCGTTTTTACCTACGCCGCGACTGAGTGTGGTCTTTCCTTGGAGGAAGTCAAGTCCTATCTCCCAGAGGAACTCACCATCTGGATCGACCCCGCAGAGGTCTCCTACCGCATCGGAGAGAAAGGTCAAATCAAGATTCTGTACAGTGATAGAAAAGATGACAGCACTGAAACAGCTGACCGTGAGGTTCAGGCGGCGGGGCGCACATTTAACCCGGATGCGCAGTGTTTTAAGCCGATTGACAATTTGTCGGCCTCTCTGAACAATTTGTGTTTATCTCCTGTCATGTTGTCTCCGTCATCTCCTACGTCATCAAAAGGGTGGTCTGCTAGCGCGTCTACATCGCCGTCTAGCTCCCTGTTTAACTCCACATTATCCAGACCCGCGCAGCCGGCGACCCTCGTCTCAAAGGACAACGTCGTGCCCCAGTTTACAGCAGCCTCGTTTGCCCAGACAAAGTTTGGATCCACGAAACTGAAAACAAACGCTAAAAGACCCACTCGCCTGTCCCCGACAGAGCTTGGCAACTACTTCCGCCAGCGGTCAGCAGTACTCCACCCTCCCAGTGGATTTCCTCCCCAGCGACCTCGCTCCCTGTCCCCGAGGGACCCACGACTGGAGTTCTACATGGATCAGAAAAACCGCGTGTTCTTATCCCAGCAACAGCTCCATCACCAGCAGTTGCAACAGATGCAACAGCAGCATCTGCTCCAGTCGCCGCAGCACGGCGGCAGCCCGTCCTCACCCCTCAGCGACAGCGGCCTCATGAGGTCCCCAATGACAAGTCATGGCTTGGTTCCTGGACACTCCTACGACTACAACATGCCCGCCTCGCCTCCGCTCGGGTCTCCCGCCAATTCCGCGGCCGTGTCGCCGGAGTCGGACAAGTCGTTCATGGATGGGATTAATTTAAATAACATTTCCTACACAGCGCAGTTTCCACACATGCTGCTGGCTAATTAGATAGGTCCTAGAGGTTTAGCGCCGGACGACGACACGTTGCGTGTTTAAACATAGACGATTCTGACTTTTCCTCGGATGATGAGATATTTTTGGTGTTCATCCTGTGAACATGAACCTGACTCAATGTTCACGGTCGAGCTGGGTTTGGTTCATGTTGCCATAAGTGACTGTGTCACCTAGTTTTTTTTTATTTACATATGACTATTTTGGAGGGCATCAATTATCGTACTACAGTCCCATAGTAGAGTGATATATTCTACAAATGAGAGTGGAGATTTATTGTTCAGTAGATAATATTCCACACACATATATATCATATGTTATATAGCTAAGCTGTTAAATTATTTTTATATTAGTTATAATTTTTCCAAGAGGATGTTCGTACAAAAGATTATATATATTCGTACACTTTTTATGACGGTCTATATGTATATATACAGATTGGGTTAGGTTTTCTATGGAATGTCAGCATCATTTTGATAGAGCCTATTTATATACACACCATGTTCATTGTCATGTACTGGGGGTCTGGGTTGACAGACCACTACCCGCTGGTCTCATTTCTACTGCTGTCAACTTGTATGGGGGCTGCTCAATGGTCAAATACAAACACTACTCAAAAAGTCGCGTTTGAAAAAGTTTCCCTTAAAAACATTACTTTCGACCTAAGCATAACAAATAGTCCTGTTACAATTAAAACAACGCGGAGCAGCCTATCTTCACCATAGCACCAAACCACTGCTAATTTTTCACGTTTTTTTTACTTCAATAAGAGCAATAGCAGCAGCGGCTGGGCGTGTTGTGTGGGTCGTGTGTCGATTTCCGTCCCTGGGGAGACAGTGGGATTCCGCGCCAAAACAACACCTGTTCTCCGATCTAGGTGTGACTGGTCAAACGTTGTGCAATAATCGTTCATTTCCATGGCCTTCTATGTTTGAGAATTGTATTGTTTATATTGCTACATATTTTTAAGTTTCTAATAAAACTGGTATTTTTAGAGTCGGTGTTTTCTATGTGTTATCTCTACATCTGCACGTATTGTCATCGGGTTGTCATGTGTTATTTCTGTATCAAAACTAATAGATAAAAGTTAATTATGACCATGACGTAGGAGAGATCAGAATGAAATCGTGCGACTTGATTTACATAGATCTTTCATTGATTGTCGCTTGTGTAAGCGTTGATAGTTGTTCTGGCTGGGATCGGCAGAAGCATTGCCCGTGGCCCGTCATTTACAACTGGTGCAGACTATATAGGAGGGTGTACATCTAACCGTCAGGAACGGTCTGTGGGTATACAGACACTGGGGATCGGGTACTGTCATCTTACACCTGTACTCACCTGTACGCTACCTTGTGAAACTATCGTGGACTGTTAATCCTTGATGATGAGTATTAGAGTAAATCAAGATAGTCAAGCAGAGTACTGTAGTATGACCCAGATTAAGTATATGTACTTCAATATCAGAACTATTCAATGTTACCTTGATGAACGAAATATGTGTAAAAAAAAACTGTCGCTTCCACGTGTTGAGTGGGAAATCAAAATATATCATATCTGCGATGTCAAGCTCGCGAAATATTATAATCATTAAAACAATGTTATCTAAATATAAATTACACTGACACTATAATTTATAATCATTAACTTTTACATGATTTCGTGAACAACGGGCCACAACTCATCCAACGAAGGATTGTACTGTCGAATATCAACATTGGTCAGTGTTGCGGTTATATATTAGGTGTCAAACCTTCATATGTAGAACTTAGATCAAATCTTAGTACGACAAACGGTACTCTTTACAACATCGTTTACAAAATTTATTGGAATTAAATCCAAGAAGTCTTCTCTTTTTTTTTGGGGGGGGGGGCGGGGGGGGGGGGGGGGTACAATTACAGATTTCTTGTCAAATCAATCATAGAGACCAATTGGTTTAGTGGACGAAACACCGGACGGCTGACCTGCACACTAGCAGAGAAATATTGTTTAAGGAAATTGCACTTATTTTTAAAGCATTTCCCTATAATTGAACTCCATTCTATTTTAGCTCACCTGGACTGAAGGCTCGTATGAACTTACATAGAGAGAGAGAGAGAGAGAGAGAGAGAGAGGGGGGGTCTATGAAGTGACCGAATGATAGGATTACATTATGTAACCCTATCATTCGGTTACTCCAATGAATACAATAGATTTTGATATTTAACTTACATATCAATCATTCAACATGATATTTACTTCGATTTGATTTCAATAGGAATTTATAAGAGTGATCTGTTCAAGTGAATTACGCTTAAAATGTATATAAAAAACGCATATAGTTCAATGTTTATCCAATTATCCTGATAAAGTGTACTATCAAGTCTGTCAGAAACGATGAGAGCCAAACCAATCATGGAACCTTAGGAAAGATGCCGAATTCTACATTGGAATACAAGTACTAGCGTTAAAAAAAATAACCTTGTAAGGAACTACAATGCCATAAATTGTGATTATTTTTTTTTTACTTTATAACCTAAGCATCCTGATATTGTGTACATCTCTGGAACAATAAAAGAACCGCAGGGGGGGAAAAAAAAAATTTATAGGCAGGCACGTAGCATCAGGGGGGGCCCCCCCCCCCCCCCCCCCACTTTTTGGTACAGCAAAGATATTTATTAAATTTACATATAAAAAAATTAACATGGAGTTGCCCCCCCCCCCTTTATAGGACCATGTAAAAAAAAATGAATTGAAATAAGGATATAGACAGTGGAATTTAAGGTATTTGTATACTTGCCCCCTCTCCCCCCTTCCAGATTAGGTTTTTGGGAAGTAGCCTTTTTTTTTGGGGGGGGGGGTTTATTTTGCTTGTGAAAATTATTTGGTCGCCCCCCCCCCCCCCCCCCTTTCCAAAACGATACTACGTGCCTGATAGGAATACATGCACACACATGTATACTGAAAAATATGCGAAAAATCGTTATTTAAAGTGTGGGGTTTTTTTGGACAAAAGGGTGTTGAGTTCACTTTGAGTTCAGAGTTCAGAGATTTAAAGAGATAAACAAAAATTATCTTGAAAACTTTTTCTCGGGTTACCGGCGCGGTCATTATTGGGCCTCTTGATTCAATTTTCTTTGTAAATGTTAGACAGCATCTTAATAAAATTAAACCAGTTCTTGTAGATTTGAGAACCTCGCCAAAAAAGTATTACAAATACTCCTGTGGATCTGTGAACGTTCACTGGTCAACAGAAACCTTTTACTGTGCCGAGGTCAGTTATTAATATTTTGTAGTTTAAGAACAGAGAGCTTGTTTGCACATGCTAATCGACCTATATTCAGACATTTTGGGTCAAGTTTTACATCACGGACAGAGCTATTTTTGAACTACGTTGTTGTTTCCAAACATATACTACATGCTAGAATAAACAATAATTATCTCGTGTAAATTCAAGATCCACAGCACAGTAAAATCATCACAATGAATGTTAGGTGACCTTGTTTTTCAACAAAAGTATCCAAAGGGTTAAAAAAAGAAAAAAACCCCAACCATATTTGTTTTTCGGAACTGCTTTCTATCGTCAGCACAATATGGTCGAGCGCTGGACAAAGGTCAACACTCAAGGTCATTAGTTAGGTGATCGACAGTCAATTCTGACGCGCGTTCCTATTTCCCGACGTAGTAAACATTTTAGACGGTAGAGAGGCAAAGGTTTCATTTTATGTTCCAAACAAGCAGAGAATAGACCGGACTCTTTGTATACTAGTTGACGGCGAGACACAGCTAGGTCCTTTGTACGAGGCCGTAGTCCGAAGTCGAAGTGACTGAAAGCCTGGCACCGAACTCATATCAGGGGTCTTGCATGAATCTCTATCGAAACCTCTTCATGAGAAAAATATACATGTAAAACAATAATAAAAGTTGTCGTCAATAGTTATTGTACTAGTACATAAAAGTCGTAAACAAAGGAACTCGTTTGATATTTTTATTTTGCATAATACACGTTTTAACCAATTGCCATATGTTTAAGTGTCCTTATCCCAAGAACCCTCATAGATAAGCTTTGTTATTTACGTTTCTACTAACAATATGGAGCGCTATATTTTTATAAACATTATTATCTCGGTTAATACTTTTTGGATTGATGATAAAACACCAAGTCTCGTTGGTCCAATAATTTTGTTTATGCATTATCAACAAAATTTCAACAAATTCTGAACTTGTGCATATTTATTGCCGATTCATAATTGTTATCTGTTGAGCATTGGAACTTTTTTTGGTTTTGTTTTATTCCTATGAATATCATAAGATGAAATAATATGAAATCAATCTTATTTTTTCAGTGGATGGCGATTTGACGTTTTTTTTTTAGCATCAATGATTTAGAGCACTGATGCAGCTTTTGCTGATGCCTTCACCCACAGCATTTAAAAACAAGCTTCATTTCTTCAATAATGAAGTAGTCCATAATTGAACGATCTGGTGGCCGAGTGATGACGTCATCTGCGTTAAATCGGTGGTATCAATTGAATCGTTCTGACAGTAAAATCCCGAGATTGGCGCGGAATGGAGTGCATTTATCGGATATGTTGTTCAGCAGGTGTATTTCTGTAGTGTCGTGCTGTTTCAATAAACCATTCAACTCATCACCAAACGCAGGTTTTAGTTATGGCGGCTTTCTCTCGGCACGCGACCGGATATCGTCTGATCCGATGCAAGACCAAATACCCGGCTCCTACAGGGAAATTGTTTAATATTTAAAGGCAGTCGTCTATTCACCCTGCAGACAACTATTTCAAGCTTTTGACCAATAGACTTATATCAGCGCTACTTTGCAAATGTTTATCGAAAGAACTAAATCCTATCCCTTTCTATTGTTCGACGGTACAAGTTAATAGCTGCAATCTTAGAGAGTCTTAACAAATTGAAACAAGAGCAGGGGTTGTTGATGTGACAGCCTAATCCTGTCAATAACAACAAGCCTGAGAGCTGCCGATCACCAATTGGCGACCAAGCCTCTCCCAGCTGTCCTCGATACCAGAGGATGACGTCAGCAGGACTTCATTCTATTAAATGTTTATAAAGACAAGAATATGGCAACAGAAATAGATTTTTCTCTGCTGTACATATCCTTCTTTTGCCGGTTAATCAATGAGAAAGAAGGGTTCGTATGCAGTCATTCAGAGCTATTCGATTTCATGTCTTTAGAGATAACATTTCTAAGAATGATACCTAAATTGGAAATGCCTTTTCCCCATAGCCAGTCTATCGTTACAGCATCGTTAAAACAGCCTTCTGCACCCGTTAAATTAAAGAGCTGACAGATTGCCAGCTAACTAGCAGGACAGCGAACGGCGGAAAGCACCATCAATTCCTACATGCCTCAAAACCCTCTTCATGTTCACATGAAATTGGTTTTCTTCTTGACTTCCTGTTTATCCAGGCAGCCTGGCTTACAGGACTGGATGTGATTTAGATGTGCTCGCTTCAATATCCTGTCATCGTGAGCATCTGATTGATAAAAGTCCCCATCATTGATTACGCTACAGTTCTCTCATCAGCCTCCATCAAAACAAAGCTCACTTACCTAGTACTACACATTGTGGACTGTAAAACAGTTCCTCATGTTTTAATAAGGATGACCAATAATTCAATAAATATTTCAAGAACAATGTTTTTATGTTGTCTAAGAAAGGGAATTTAAATTGGATTGTAAAAGTATTTCATTCCATTCACACTTTAACTGAGGACTAAGATTGACAGCAGAACTCTATCAATACTCATCCTATCACCAACCTTGCTTAACTTTGCATTCGCAAATGGGGAGAGGAGGGGAGTGGGGAGAGGAGGGAAGGGGGTTCGAGGATAATTGTGTTTGCTGGGGGTGGGGGTGGGGAGGGATTTGAAGGCCTTTTTTGGTCACTTTACTTCACGAGTTTATTTTCAATTTTCCAGGAGGTTGTGTGTCCCATACCTACCCGACACCTTTAATCCATATCAACTTTTAAAGCTGAACACCGCTCGTAAATAGGCACTGTCCGCCATATTTCTCTTTCATCACTGCTGTCCTTACAACCTTTTTATGAGCGGTCCTACTAAACAGAGAACTCTAAAGAACTCTAGAGAACCCTAGAGAACTCTGGGATTTTTTCATTTAAAAGGGCTAATAAATGCTTTATTATGTATGTATCTGTTCAGTTACATGTTGTACTACATATATAAACTCATTAAAATTGATTTTAAACTAATTAAAGACAAATTCCCCAAGGAAATACAGTCGGCGTGTTCGTCAAACTCCGATCCCGATCTAAA
>WFKH01007768.1:5019939-5033826 GCA_016163765.1 Magallana hongkongensis | reverse complement strand
TGTCATCGGCGCTAAAAATAAAAAGCACTCAAATATTATTTGTCACACATATTTGGCATGCACAATGTTAGCTAACCTTCGGATATCGTATATTATGGCCGCTTCTAATTTTCTCCAGAATCGTATATGCATGTTCACCAACTTCATATAGTATCATGTGAGAGTTGGTGTCTGCAATTTATATCTTGTTCAAATTACCGATATATATACAATAACAGCAGCAAATGCAACAAAACTACCTAAACGGGTATCTTAATACGGATTTATAGCGAGATAATTATCCCAATTAGCAGTTCACACCTTCACATGCGACGGTTTGTGTACACTACACAAGTATCGGAGGGTCACGTGTCAAACACAGGTGATGTTTTTCCAGTCTCGAGCAAGAGAATGAAAGGAAAATGGCGACATTCAGCGAGAAATTCAAAATACTGTACACATTTTCATATTCCGTGAATTTTGGTGTCCCGCCGATACACTGTAAATGGGGTAAAAAAATAAGGCTACATTCTTTGTAACGCTGATACATATCGTATGTATTAATAAATCACGCGTGAATGCAGTGTCATCAGTATACATATACTAAGATAGACATGAGGCTGCCAGTCAATCAAAGATACCGTTTTGAGTGAAGTCCTTCTCCATACGCTGGTTATAGCTAAGGGGGTAATTACCTGGTTATATAAACAGCTTTTTTAAATGACTACTACTAACGGACACCTGTTCATGTACATGAAGTAAGAAGTAGAGTCCAGCCTTCGACAAAATTTTTATTTACTCTTTTTTTATTGTTGATTATTTTTTAGGAAAAATATTTTTGCGAATGCAGAGAACGCGCAAATTTGCTAAAAATTTATCTACGGTAAAAATAACCAGATTTACGGTAGTATATAAAAAAGAAAACCCTTCTTTTTAAACATGCATATACAATATATTAACACAAATTTTTAGTGCCCATGGATAAAATATGTTATGATAAGAACATCATCAACAACCAAAAGTACTTATATATTTAAAAAATGGCAGCTCCTGGACATGTGTTCTTATTTTAAAAATAAAAAAAATATTGTTGAAAAATTGTTTTATTTTTCAATTTTATTTTTATTTTTTTTCCCTCCTCCCTCCCAAATATTTTGGAAAATATTTCGTAAATCTAAAAATTAAAAAATGCTGGCCTAAGCAATCGGTTAATAAAATACGAAATATATGAATTTTGACCTCGATGCTTAAACACTAAACAGATATTACAATAATAAATCCCGCTTTTGGGCTAACATTACATGTATGTAGAGCTTTGAAAATAATTATCAACTTAAGACAGATTTTCAATGATTATAATCCCGATTATCCAATATAGATTAGAGAACTACGCACAAGTAAGGCTACAACTGCAGAAAAGTTTTAACGAATTGTTTAGATCCGTGTTTACTCTGATGGTGTTTTGTGTTTTTTCTTTGTAATTTTGAGTGAACACAGTTTGTTATCACCACATGTCATCGTAGAGGCGGAGTTCAGACATTCACTGCTCATGACTTGACTGAGAGAGAGAGAGGAGAGAGAGAGAGAGAGAGAGAGAGAGAGAGAGAAGTAAATGTACAATTCAAACATGTATGTAATCTGTATAATACATTTGTCAATAAACGCATGTCTACATGCATGCCTGTATTCACGTATGTGGAGAAACATTAAACAACCCTCAGTTTAAAGTCATGTAGAATAATTTAAACATGGGCATTTAGTTAGGAGAACGGTTATTTCCTACCCGCAGTCTCTAATTGTTGTGTGCATACAGTCATTGAGATGGCGGCATTTCTTTGATGCCGGCAAAGCGACCCGGCGAGCTCTAATGCGGTCGTATTGCACGGGTGCTTCGGCGGCATGACTTTGATGCCGGCGATGCTATGAGCGTCTGAATTTAAATAGCTGTTGATAAAAACAAGACTGTCACAAAGCAGGAAATTAACGGTATTTTTAACTGGGCTCTATATTTGTACTGAAAAAAACACGATATTATTTTGATTTATGATAAAATTAAAACGGAAAACATTTAAATCCATCATTTTTAAGATAAAATTGTTAAACAAACCACAATTAAGAAAGAAAAAACGTTCGACACTCGGGGACTGAACCCGGGTCGCCTGCGCAAAAGTCCACCACTCTAACGACTGAGCTACGCGGACTCTCGCTTCAGGTCTTTGAAGCCTAAAATCTCAAAAATGCGTGGATCGATTTTAAAACGGATTTCATATTCTGAAGTTTTGAACGCGTTTCTATTGAATAAAAACATAAAAAAAATTCAAATCAAAAAATTAAAAAATGACTTATATTTGTTTCCTTCCGGTGACGACCGGAAGTGACGGTGGACGTTCGGATATGCGAAGAGCACTGCGGCAGACGACTCTCTACCATCTCTGAAAATTTGAAAGTTATATCTTAAATACTTTTGAAGAAAAATCGTGAACAAGCAAAAACATAAAATCTTTAATATCGCGGGACCAGAAGTGACGACCAAAAAAACCTAATGTAATTTTCTTACAAATTTTTTCATGAATAAGACCTGAAAGTTTCATCAAAATCGGCTGAAGCGTTTTTGAGAAAACGTGACAGAAAAAAAAAAAAAAATAATAATAATAATAGAGGAAAAGAAACAAAGCAAAAACAATAAGGTCTTCCGTTGGAAACGGAAGACCTTAAAAACCTAACAAATTTTGGCTCTATGCTATCTCAAGTTGCCTAGACATAAATACCTTGAGCCAGTTGTGAGATCTTTTGGCAATTTCATAGGTGGCATCAACATCCAGAGTTTTCACCATGAGACCTTCACAGTTTCCTGAAGTATAATCACAGTCCATATTAAGGTATCCGACCCATATTAGGACCTAATTTTTCTAACCTTGAATATCCATCATAAATTAAATATTCTGATAATATTTCAAAGCATTTTAGAGTAGAAAAAGATTTACCGAGAGAAGTTTTCAAAAATATCGTCAATTAAGCAGTAATTAATTCATGAAGATTGCATTAAGGTCTATGGGGACAGGCACATTTTTTCATATAAAAAAGGAAATACTAAGAATATCAATAAATGCTTTGGTGGAAAGATGTATTTAATCATTAGGAATACAAAAACTATTGAAAATAAATTTTATACCGTATATAATTTTTTAGAATTAATTTTTATAGATTAAAAGCAAAGGGGGGCAACTCTTCAAGAAAAGGAAAAGGTCATTTATTAGGACACATTCTGCTATTACATATTGATACTTAAACATGAAAATATGTCCAAGTATACAGAGTATTAAGCCCATACATATCTGTTATGCATCCAGATTCATTGAATCCGGGGCTATTATGGATCGGATACCTTAAGGTCATCAATTTATAAACATTTACATGTAGTTTTCTTTTTTCATTTAAAAAGAAAAAAAGAAGAGATTCTAGAGTATAGCCTACTCCAATACTACATGTATGTCTTAAAAAATTCCAATTGCTGGGTTTACATTTAATTCAGTGAGACAATATTCAGTTGGATAGGTCAATAATTAGTGCATGATTTTTTTTTATTACCTTTAACAGATTCGTCAAGGAACTCTGCGATCTCGTCAGTGTTAGATGAAATCATGGACTTGGCGAACACAAACTCTCCCTCAACCTCTTTGAAAGAAGAGTGCAGGAGTTCTCTCCTCTTCCTGAACGGTTCCTTCACCAGGGACTTCCTATTGAGATACAGCAGGTCAAAGGCATACACACACACCTGGATCTTGATTTCTGAGGCATCCGCATCCTTAAAATTTCATGACCAACCAATTAATGTTAACCAGTAGTTGTTGTTCATCTAGTAGAGTAGAGTTTGTCAATTTGAAAGGAAAAAATTCTCTCATAAACTTTTCCTACTTATTAACTGTTTGCTATGCAAACCATCAGACAAAGCTCATCTTTTCTTGCTTATAAACATTTTGCTATTTCCCTGCTAAACAAAGCTAACCTTTTCTTACTTATATACTACAGTTGAACTTCGATATCTCGAACACAATTGATACGTCGAAGTGATTTGTAAGTCCCAACAAATTGTTTTTTAAGTATTTTACCCTCAATATCTCGAATACTCGGATATCTCGAAGTTTTTAAACAGTCTCATCTAGTTCGAGATAACGAAGTTTGACTGTATTTCCCATGTTAAACAAAGCTCACCTTCCTCTTCCTGTGGCTGAGAACTTGGAATGGTTGGATCTGTTTCTTCTCTGCGTCCCAGGCAACAGCCTCTGAGTCGATGACACAGGAAGTGACCGAGTCGTTCCGTACCTTGGGGATCCTGGCGATGATGTCTGGGTACTTGGTTGTGTTGTCCTCCGAGTTCCTGCTGTAAATGTGGACCTCACCATTCTCCAGAATGTGGATCTATGTAGAAATTTTTTTTATTCATTTTATTCAGTTCAAAAGATCACAGAATACCTGACTATTCTCATATAAAATCAAATCAAACATACAAGAGGATGGGTAACATTACATTCTGAACAGATAACAGCTTTAACAAGTATACAAAAGAACAATACCTGTGCTCTCTCTCCATCGTATTTATATTCACATGTAAAGTCTGCCTCATCAAAACGTTTGAAAACCTCACTCACTCCTTTAGTAGGATGAGCTAACATAGGTTTGAGTGGAACACCTTTAAATTCAAATAAATATCATCGTACAAATTATTGTATATGATTCATCATAACAGAAGAATACACTTGTAAATATGTTAACATAAAAGCACTGTTTTTACAGTAGAATAACTGTAAATACATCCTCAAAGCAAATTGTTTACCTCAATGTTCCAAATGTGAAAAAACAAACTGATCATCAATAAATTAATTGTATTAACTACCTCTAATTGGTCTTTACATTTTAGATGATAATTTCAAAAACTTACCTGGGGTAAGTTTACAATGGTTTGGTAGTTCCTCAATGCCATACTTAATCAAAGCTGGGATGATGGCATCATAATTTGGACACTCACTATAACAAGGATTGACAGATATATTTTGATGGCAATAAATCATAAATATAACTCATAAACAACAATTAATTCTTGATGTTACTCTTACCAGTAAGTTGTTTTGATTACAAGAGTACATTCCTCCATTTTCTTTTTCAAGGTATCAGCTCCCATACCTTTACCAGCATCCAATACTTCTGGAGGAAATTCTGTGAGAAATACAAAGTATATCATTTGACATCAATACACATGGCTTCGAAAGATATATTCAGAAAATAAACTTGATATTAATATACATGCATGAGAGCCTGAACTTGTACAGAATTACTGTTAAGCCCCTAGCTGAGAGAACTGGATGCTTCCCTCACATACCTTGACCTGGGGGTGTCCTGAACACAGCATTTCCCAGGGCGGTCAGCACACTCTGCTCCGCCAGGCCAATCCGGAGCTTCCCACCCAGCGAGCGGATCAGGTACCGTGCCTCACACTGACGGCACGCCACAAACATACCCTTAATCTTCTCTATCTTCTTTGTCATGGCCTAAATAATGATAATTTAAAATATTTCATAAATTCCATCACCAGTTATAATATTATTCAATCTCAACTAAGCTTTATAATATGCTGTGTGAAAATAAGCCTGGGATATGATCTGACTCTCCTATTTCTTTTCTTAATAATATAAATGTAAAGCTTATATATTTAAAAACAAGTTTTACAAGTAGTATCACAACAGAATTTTTTTGGTTAACTTACTGCATTGCCTGACATGCCTGCTATCTCTTTGAGCTTATTAAACACTGCTGGTACGGTCAACTTGGGAGGAGCAAACATTGTTCTCTGGGAACTCCTACTCGTCTACAAGAGAAAAACGCACTGTAAGTTTCAACATGACTTTGTACTTCTGTCAAAAATCAGATTTATGTTTTTGTGTACCTGCTGACTGAGTGAAAATAAAAATGAAATGATTAACTATATATCATTGAGATGGTGCCCATTTTATAGGGTCCTTCTTAAAATAAGGACATTGGAATGATAGGGGTTTGTTTTGCACACATTTTACTCTTGAGCACTTTTTTGTTGAAAAATGAACCAGAAAAGGACAAAGGAATATATAATATGATCAAGACAAGATTTTACGCAGACAACTGAATTAAGAGCCGACCTCTGACCTAAAAACTGAGTTCAAGGTCATTTCACTTTTGACCAAAGGCACTCTCGAGGCAAAGTATGAGCCAGATATGATGGAAGGAAGTTAAAAGCTTTGGACAAGGAATTAACAAAAAAATATTCATTGATTCCAAGTATATATAATTGCACACCTTTAAACAAAGGCACCTGGAAGTTTGACACAGAAGGGATTTTTGATATACTAGACATACAGTTGAACAGACAAACTATTCATTTCACAGAGAAGGCCTTAACAATCAAATCAACCATTTCTTCATTGTAATAGTGTATTATATAGACCAGCACATTGTTTAATCAATAACCACTCCTCATACCTCAGCCACTAGTCCTAGGTCTCCTTTCTCCTGAGCATCAGCTTTAATTTTGTCAATTCCTCGACCTGCAATAGAAATTCAAAATATCAAAATTTGTGCTAGAAGTTCTTCACTTCTGTATCAATTACTGAAGTAGTGAAAGGTCTTTGCATCTTTCTGTTCCCACCTGTTGCCTGGGCAATAGCCTTCATCAGAACTGTCTCCCCTATCCCCAGCTCCAGACCTTCGTACGCCGGGGCTAACTTGTTTAGACAAAGGTACACACACTGAACCAGGTCATTGGAGCTCAGAGCTATCACCGACCGAAAGAAGTTGCAGAGAATCTCTATTGTTTTTAGTCTGAAAGCATGTCAGAGGACTTCATAACCATATCAATCAAAATGGCACAAGTCTGCAAGTCCCTAGCCCTAATTTATCAGACATTGCTCTACATCTGGAGGAATTATACTGTTATATTTCAAAACAAAAATTGTTTTGCAAGGAATTCAAATTTTAGTTCAGCTCAGACAAGCAGTAAGTGACATTAAGAACCTTTGATGGCGTCATTGTCAGAATGTACTTAAACTCTAGCCTCTATAATGAAGTAAGATACAAAATAGCTGGTATTTGTATTCAAACACCATTTGTATAACATTTCATCCTTTATTATAGCAAGCCTTTGGTTCTTTTTTCAATCTAATAAATGTCCCTTACAGCTAAAAATTGGCTTAATTTACTGATTACAAGTAATCAAAAGCTGTTTCAAATTACTGTTTTAGCAAAGGTCAAATGATAGTGAAGTGACCTTTAACTTGACTTAAGAGTTTCAATTAAAAAAGTTTTAAGATATTTACCTTCCAGAAATGTTCTCAATTGCTTCAAAAGTCTTGGCTAGAGCCAGGTAGGGAACTCTGTGGAAGATTGGGAAGCAAGAATGAGATTCTACTTTTTTTATTACACATTAAAACAAATATGAAATGTTTAGGCCAGCATTAATAATTTATATGTTTGATGTACTCCGACCCATATTTTTTATTTTTTTATTTTTAAATTTTCTTGCACATTGATAATCTGATAATCGAACTATTTTTTTGTTCTATACTGAGAAAGCTAAACAAATTCAATATTTATTGATACAAAAACATAATCTATGTATGTGTTTTTAATATGATATGGACAATCAATTAAAAAAAAATAAATTCAAATTTATAATGCTGAAAAAAATTATTGGATATGGGTAATTTTGATGGGTCGCTCAGAGTACATCAAACAAATCAATTTTTAATTTTGGCCTTTACAAGCAAAAAGCATTTCTTTCAAATACACAGATGACAACACATTTTATTTCCTAAATAAAATTTACTTTTCATTTTGTGTCCAGACTGCATCTTCAATGGGATGATAGTTTGATTTGGCGGGATCATATCCTCCGTGCTCCTTCTTGTCTGACAAACAAGCCTTCTTTACACTGAAAGATGCATTACAAACGAAGATGCTGTAAACCAGCTTTAATTCAAACACAACTTTTAATATCTCAATTTACTTGTGGTAAACTGGTTTGCATTGGAACCTTTGGAATAAACAATAAGGAAATACTTCAAAAAAATATATAAATTGCTGTGGAAAAAATTGATGATGGAGAGGTTTTGGCAAACCTTGCAATCTTTTACCACACCAATGAAGTTTGTTTACACTATGGGTGGGCAGTAAGAAAATCTGCATGGTACCCAGACCTATTGAAAACTCCTTATATCTAAAACATTACATTCATCAAAACTATTAATGTCGTATTGAAATATTTGTTGTATCAAAACAAAAATGACGGGAGAAAATTCTTCGTTTAGAATAATGACCATGAAACTCAAGCTTAATGAGAAAAAACAAATCATCTGAAACTTGAAATCTCCCAAAACAGCAAACCATTTGTTAACAATCATCATTTTCAGAGTTTTGTACATCATTACAATATATTAATTTACTGCAATCAATATAACCACCAAAAAGACCTCAACACAATCATCAGATTTTAATGGAAATTCTGTGCATCAAAGTCAAAATAAATGATCTCATTATCTCGTTTTTGCAGAGTCTGGACTGGACAAAAAATGGCTTAGTGAATCAAATTACATCATCAGTGGTCCCCGCCATTACCCAGGGTCCAGTTATCCCGATACATCAGGGAGTCGACACTTCACTAAACGCTGAACCAGAGATAAAGCTAAGTGCAGACGTCGCTATGTTATAGCTGTCATCAAATCTTATCATCACTCACAGAGGACATTCATTTGTGTGCTAATTGGTTCTCCAATACTAAGATGGTGAGAATTAAAGAGGCTGATTAAAAGTCTACTTCTCAAAGGTAAGATTTGTTTTTATATATCTTTAGAACATATTTCAAAATCATTTACTGATACAATACACTGATCACTTTTTAAAAATTAATTTCTCTACATCTTATTTTTACATATTGAAGTCTTTCTAAAAATATTATGATGGTCATCTTTTGTTCAATTTTCCCAAAATCATCATTCACAATTTTTTATCTTACATGCATGCAAATTTTTACTTTAAAAAAAAAAAAAATAAACCACTACATAACCCTAACAGCAATCATTAAAACAATCTATGTCTAAGCACCTGTTTCAATTAATACTTATCATATCATTTTGCATAGAGGCAGATAGGAATCATAATGTATTATATTTGGGTGTGTTGTGGGGGGGGGGGGTGTAAAGAACAGACAAAAGATTATGTATGGCATGACTTAGTTGTGACTACCTCTAAAAGGGGAATGTCATTGGAGACAGAGTAATAGTTGATTTATATTTGGTCCATCCATTTTTTCTCAAAATGAAATCAATTAACTTTTCCTTGGCCTGTTGATTGAGTGTAAGTCTTGGTTGATCTCTGTTCTAGACCAGCTAATAATGCCGGTAATTCCAGTCCTAGTCCTTTTCTGTCTCCCAGTGCTGAGTGCCAGGCCAGGAAATATGAAAGACGACTACTGCTCAGGTCCCCCAGGGATTCCAGGGACCCCCGGGGTACCTGGTCATAATGGGGCTAATGGAATTCAGGGAGAGAGAGGTCCAAAAGGGGAGAGAGGGGACCCCGGTCACCCTGGGATCCAAGGTAAGACATGCAGTTCTAAATGCTATCTTGATAAGTTTGGGATTCTGTCTGACAGTTTGTTGCCATGGACTGTAAATAGTGAGCTTGTGATTTTTACTGTCACTGGAATAATGTAGTGAGCACTAGAGTCAAGAGTTCAGTAGATTTTGCTATCAGGACTCATTCTGTCAATGAGGCAATGACAATCTCAGCATTGATAAAATAACTTATAATGAGGATGAAAGACACAGCTAATCAAACATATTTCATCCCACTGGTACACTAACACTGCTTGCCTCATACAACCAGTAGTTCTGCCACTTTTCTTGCTATTAGACAATTTCTGCATATTTGTCTCAATTAACGAGGCCGGGTCTAATTTTTTCTGCCCCAGATTTTTTAATGAAGTTTTTTACATGAATTTCTACTGATATAATTATTAAGATAAAAAAATCAGACATTTACCACATCATTTGTTTAGGGGGTCATCTCAAAGTTTATTAATGTTTAACATAGGACCCTATGGGATTTTGCTTGAAATGTATCAATTTTGCATATTTTTTACATTTTTTTTAAAACTTCTGCCCTAGGGATTTCTTTTTCTGTTCTACATATGAAAGTTATTGCTAAAAGGCACCAAATGGTCAAATAAAAAAAACCTTTTACCTCCTGGTTTGTTCCAGGGGTCTTATCAAAGTTGTTTTTTTGTATGCCCAATTCCACGATTTGTCAGATAATGGCTATTTTTTATTTGACAAAGGCGGAAATGGTGATATTTATAGTATTATTAAATCATTCAGACATATTTAAGTAATAAATAAATATATAACATCACATATTAAGGGTCATTAATATAAAATACATGGTTACTGTCTTGAAATACATGTATTAAGCTATATTTAGGCGGGGTAAGAAAACGTGACAGAGGGCTAGGCTTGCTGAACCTCTAAACGTTTTCGACCCGAGCCCAAATATAGCCTATACTTCAAAACATTTATGTTTATTCTACAATATAATATCAATTTTACGCCTCAAACGAGCTATTTCCGACAAATTTTGTTGAATATCTGCAGTTGAAACCATAACGCCATGGCGTCAACCAAGCAAAAAGATGATGTCACAATGCAAATAAAACGCTGCGCGAAAGCGTGCGTACTCGAACTGTACTCGGCCTCGTTAAAACACATGGAACTGTAAATGACTGCAGGATCTTTGTTGGGCCTTCAGGAATTCCAGCAGAAATGTATGCGGTTGCATTGATGTGCAGGTGATGAGGGCACACATGGAGTCAACCACCACTAGACTCTTGGATAACCTAAAGAAGCTGCTGTGTTTTCCTATATACCACTTCCCCCTTAACATTGTGGTTGACATGAATACTGTTAGGCTGCTTTTTTTAATGGCATTTTTTGCTGAAAACCTTAATGGAGTGGTAGCTTTTTTGTTTTCTAATAGGCTGTGGTGCTTGATGATGTTATCACTTGTTTTTCTTGATCTGGTCCATAACAAAGGAAGGAATCCATTTTCTTGACAAGGAATTCAGGGCAAGAAGTGTTCCTGTTTGCATACACATGCCTTTTATCTTCATGAATCTGTAGCACCAGGAAGGGTTTGCCTTTAAATTGTCTATGTTGAGGGTCTATGCCATTTCGATGGCTTTTTGAAGGCTGTTAATGTTCTGCATGATGCTCTTTGTTCAAGTGCAAATTCCCCGAGTTTGCCTGACTTCCTTTTTAAGTCAGTAGCATGCTCTTTTTTTGTCATTTTTGCCTTTCTTTGTTCATTTTTTCTTGAATTTAATGATAGCGAACTCCTGGGGTTTTTGGGTAAGCATGTGAAATGTTCCATTATAGAGCTACTGAAGTCAGCATGTGGCTGATTAAAGTAAGAAGTTCACATGAACTAATTACAAATTATCTACTCAGATTTATTTTCTGTTAGAAGAAAAAGTAAGTTTATAAACATTTTTAAATGATCATACTCATATAAAATTCATCTACAACCAAGAACTCATGTGGACATTTTCATACAATGTATTTTCAAGTTGACACTTCTGAAGTACAACCATTCCTAATTCTGCATTTCTTACAGGTGTGCAGGGCTTAATGGGACCACCAGGTGGCTCAGGTGAAAGAGGAAGAAGAGGTAAAAAAGGTTTCACTGGAGAAAAAGGAGAGAAGGGAGAACTGGGGCGAATTGGGGTCGAAGGAAGACTAGGACCCAAAGGTCAGAAAGGTCAGAACCATTACACAGTTGTAAAAAAAGGTTAAGACACAAATGAGTGTTAAACAAAGATGATTTTATTGATGCATTATTGAAAACTCATAAAACTTTAAGACTGATCTGTACAATCATATATTTATAAAATTATGGTTCTATTAAGTGCTGCAAAAAAACCCCATCTAATACAAAAGGCCCACACCATTAGGTCACAGTATAATACAGTTATGCAATAGATCTATACATATGCAGAATGTTGTAGATGATGTACCTCCATCATCACAGTATAAAGTTGTTCTATACTCTAATCAAGAATTGCAACATCTTAACAACAGTAGGGAAACATTCTACTACCATAAATGCATTTTTAAACATGGTTTAATCGGCCTTATCCCTGTAGAAGCCAAGAAAAAACATGGTCCAAAAAAAAGAATGATAGACAGAAAGCCTAACACCTTAATCATTTCCTGGCAGAGCACACAAACTTCTTTAGAATGACAGCATGACTTTCTATTTCTAGGTGAGCCTGCAGTTCTGCCGCCTTCCATCGCTTTCTCAGCCAGTAGGAGCTCCCCTCTGGGCCCTGTGAGGGAGGAGACCATCATCACGTATGACCAGGTGTTCCTGAACCTCGGCGACTCGTTCGACGTCTTCTCCTCCCACTTTGTGTGTAAGGTCAATGGGACCTATCTGTTCACGGCCCACATACTGGGCACACAGAACAATGACGCCTATGCCTGGATCATGTTTAACGGTCAGCCCATGGTGCCCATGCACGGGGATCACCGGGCGGGGTATGGGACAGGGAGTAACACACTGATATACCACTTGGTCAGAGACGACCATGTGTGGGTACAACTGATGAAGAACTCTTCCCTTCTTAATGACTACTCAACCTTTTCAGGCTATCTTATTTACAAAGATGTTTGATGTTAACTTACATATTTGTTAATGTATGTATATTTTCTATTTCTGGTGAGTTTGTAAGCATGTTTGAGAGAAAGATGTGCACAGAGAGAGAGAGAGAGAGAGAGAGAGAGAGAGAGAGAGAGAGGGAGAGAGAGAGTGAGAGTAAATTACCTCTTATCATCACTGTGTTTTTTATCTTCACTTGATGAATCTTCTACTTTTGGTTCAGTTTTTGGTGCTAAAAGAAATTCAGAAATTTTGCAAAATCAAAAACTATTTTTCAATCCCCCTTGTTTTGATGAAAGAGTTTAATTTGTCTTTTACGTTGTTCTTTGTCAATATGTTTACCCCTATTCTCTGCTATGTATGTTATATTAAGAATACAGGAAAAATTTGTTAAGCACTGTTTACCATTTACATAGAGGAGAATAAAAACACCTTTATATAAACGCTCCTGAAATGTATATATGTTTTATCTAGCCTTGTTTAAGCAATCTTTTTCTTGATCAGCAAGTTACTTTAATATGTGAATTAATTCCGACCATGAAGGTTTCATTTCGTTTGCTGTACCATTATCTAACATATCCATCTACTGCATTTGGTATTTACACAAATGAGATTTCAAATCCCTAACCTGACTATTTTTTTTAAAGGATTCTGCATAAAATTTGCTCTATCAAAGTGTATGTGAATCAGATAAAAAAATCATAATTGTACAGTATGACCAAGTTTTCACTAGAATTTTTTTTTTGATATTTTCAACCTGTGCAAAAAATACAACAAATGCAACAGATTCTAGTTATTACAAACATAAAAATATTAAAGCATTAATAAAAGCAAAATAAGAATTCTACATCACTTTCTTTATTCAAAGATTCTAATGCCTTTTGGAAAAAATGACATTTGGCTGTAAATCTTTAATCTCTATCATAAGACATAAACAGAAAAAACTTACCAAAAAAACTGTGAAAAGTTTTCTGCGGTTTCTTTTCTGCAGAATCTTTTGTGGTCTTTGAACCTGAATTGAAAACAAAGGATCATCTACTTCTAAATTTACTGTACATGTCTGTCAGTTTATATCTAATGGAAATTAAAATACATATGCTTACTTACTTTTCTTTTCTTCAGAAGCATCATTTTGTTTTGTACTCGGGGATTTCTCTTCCTTTTTCTTTTTCTGGT
>WFKH01007768.1:4985454-5004252 GCA_016163765.1 Magallana hongkongensis | reverse complement strand
GATGTAACAATATGTGATTGCTTATGACTTGTGAGATACTGAGATTGAATGTTTGTTGTAGATGACGGATACAAACACCTCCACCACCCCACCTACCCCACTGAGTAGTACCACCACCAATCACTCAGATCTGAGCAGCACCACACCATTTGTACCAACCACCACCAACAGCTCCGCACACAATGGGACCTTTGTACATCAGCCGCTCATCTTTCTGCAGACTGCTGCAGCACAAGGCATTGGTGGGGCCTTCTCCATCCTTGCACTCCTCATAACCGTACATCAGGTAAGCAAGACCCATAACTTACTGCAGAATAGTCAGCTGGATATAAAACATTTCAATTTGGGTTGCTGGTTCAATGTCTGTAGAGATGAGTTTGTTTGCACATGTTCTAGGATACTATCACATATATTTTACTTGAATTTTGTTTTCACTGGTCCTTTATTTGCCATATTAAGAATTGTGTCTGAAGATTTTCTATAAGTAGAAAGATCCTATAGAAGATCCTATAATAGAAGATATAGAAGATCCTATAATATTTCTTCATTTTTCTTGCATATTCTTCAATATTAATGTGTATGCATTTGGTCTTTTTGTTTGTCTAGTTTTTATAAAGGAATGATCACTCACAACTGCATAAGTTTTGTGGGTACTTTTATTTGGGGGGGCATCATGTCATTTTGTCCATCAGGTCATCTGTCCCTCTCTCGGTCAGAGGTCCATAAATATTTTAAGGATGCAACATTAGATAGTTAAACTTTCCTCAAATGTTGCTCATACCCCAACTATGAGGGTTCGTAAAGACCATGACATTAGGTCATTTGACCAAGGTCAATATCATATGGCGCATCAACACAGCATTTATCCAAAAGAGGCCCTGCCACAATGTGTTGGCAAAGAATTCAGTATCAATCTGTAAATGAAGAGACCAAGTTATAACAATTTCAAAACAAATATATGATACTTATATGATTATCAAGTGGAGTTGTACATCTGGAATGCAATTGCCAAAATGAAACAATAAATCTTATTTCAGTAAAAAAAATCACTAAAAAATTCTATATTCATTTTGCCATGTTTTGCTTAACTTTGCAATTATACTAGTATCCTCACAAAAATGTGTTACTATTAAACTTGTAGCATTCAATTCTGAAGTTGCTAAAAATAAATGTACCTATTTTGAAATCAAATAATTAACCTGTAATTGTAAAGGTCTTTAGTTTTGCTTTATTCTTAAAACTTGATCCTTACCAGTTTAATACGGGTAGATTGCACCTAAAAAATGAAAAAAGTGCTTACAGTTTCAACACTGCAAATTCTCACATACCCATAATCATATTCAGAGTACCGGTACAATCTTGAAAAGACTGATTTCAGTATTTTTTTATTTAGTTATTGATATTAAGCTTCATAGCAGATGTTACTAGCTCATGATTTTGTGTTTATGTTGACAATTTATTTTGTATATAAAGAAAAGATCTTGATTTTGAATAATATTACTGGCATAGTATGTGATATGATTAACAGTAGATCTTTAAGACTCCATTGAAACCTCTTCATTCATAGTTACTGGTTTCTGGTCACATATTATAAAGTCATTGTTGTTAAATTTAAACACACAAGTCCCAAAGACTATAAATAGACTGAATATGCAATTACGGTAATTTTTGCATTACGTCAAGTCGGAGAGCTATAAAAATTCACTGTTTAAAACATCTTGGTCCAAAGAATAAAAGCTGTCATATTTGTTTCTTGACAAGCAATGTCATATAGAAGAGAAACGAAACATTTGCATACATGTACTTCTGCGACTAAAGAAAAAGCTAGTAGGATCTGGTTAAGTGTGATTGTTTAATTAACTCTGGAATAAAACCTCGTCCTTTGTAAGACCCGTGTCAGTATTATTGTTGATATGATTATTGATTTCCTGCAAGTCAGGAGGCATATTGATCAAAATATGCTCTTCTGTAAGTGAAATGTGTTCTCCCTATCCTCTCCCTCTTATCACAATATCCATGGAAACAATTACACACTAATAACGTTGTTGTCGGGAACATTTAAGTCATTCTAAAGAATGACAGATTTTTAAAATAAGTAGTCCAGCTTGAGAATAAAAAACATAGTCAATACCGTATGACTTGATTTTTCTGCATTGTCTATGGCCAATCAATACGCGTAAGCGTGATTTACCACTCTTAAGTTTTGTTTTTTTTACCATATGTGTGAGGGTATTTTACGTGGTTTTCAGCTAAACGCATAACTAGTGTAAATTTCCCCCACGCGTAAAAATAACCACTTTTACAGTATATGTTCATAATTGCCACTATAAGGTCTTTACACCACTAGAATGTAGTGGTTAAGTACAATGTACTACGTTGTGTAACTGTCAGATAGTACCTAGTTTATGTTGTAAAATGTTTGTTTGATCTCAAACTACAAACAGAGACCCACAAATATACTGAAAACAGACAACTTTGACTGTGAACATTTTTGCATAAAACAAATTAAAGGTGTTGTTAGAAGAATATTAAGCACTGGTCTTTAGTTTCACACTGTGTTTAATGCAGTGTATGAAAATCATGCATATTGAATACTAGTGCAAGACAGAAGATTGTAAGTGTTTAAACATAAGTTAGTAAATTAAGATCACCTAGTTCTATCTACCGTAAATTCCTTATTTATCATGATGCTAGCATAAAATGAGGAATCTGCAGTAGTGAAAACTTGGTGTCCTTAATTTACTAATAGACATTTTGATATTTTATATATATACCCCCCGCAAACAAAGTTTGGGGGTATATAGGATTAATCACCTTGTCTGTCCATCCGTCTGTCCTTCCATTTGTCCGTCCATCTGTGCAATTGTGTCCAGTCCATATCTTTCTTATGGAGAAATATTGGAAGTTCTTACTTCACTCAAAGATTGCTAATCACCTGAGGGTGTGTCGTGATTTTGACCCAAGGTCATTTGGGCAAATTAAAGGTCACTGGAAGGAAAAGTGCAAAATTTGTGTTCAGTCTATTATAAATGTTTTTTATGGAGAATCATTGAAAGTTCTTACTTTACACAATGATTGCTTAAGACCTGAGGGTGTGTCAGGGTTTTGACCCAAGGTCATTTGAGCAAGTTCAAGGTCATTGGTAAGAAAAAGTTTATAATTCATGTCCGTTCTATACCTTTCTTATTGAGAAACATTGGACATTCATACTTCACATAAAGATTGCTTATGACCTGAGTGTGTGTCATGATTTTGACCCAATGTCATTTGAGCAAGTTTAAGGTCACTGGAAGGAAAAGTGCAAAATTCGTGTCTAGGCCGTATCTTCTTATGGAGAAACATTGAAAGTTCTTACTTCACACAAAGATTGCTTACGACCTAAGGGTGTGTCATGATTTTGATCCAAGGTCATTTAAGCAAGTTCAAGGACACTGGAAAGAAAAAGTGCAAAATTTTGACAGGTCTATACCTTTCTTATGGAGAAACATTGGACATTCCTACTTCACATAAAAATTGCTTATGACCTGAGGGTGTATCATGAATTTGACCCAGGTTCACTTGTGCAAGTTCAAGGTCATTGTTAAAAAAATGCATAATTCCTGTTTAGGCCATATCTTGTAATAGAAAATGATAAGAAGCTAAAATTTGACTCAAAGGTTGCTTGTGACCTGTAAATATGCCCTGATCATGAGCTTTGGTCATTTTTGCAAGTTCAAGGGCACTATAAGAAAATGGTGCATCCATTACTTTCCAATAGAGAAATTCCGGTACTTGAGTTATTGTATTTTCTTTTGTGAGCTTGCTTACAGTACCTCTAGTTTGCTTCAGTATTCCATATGCATGATTATCATTTTGTATCAAATTGCAAGAGTAAATTATGAACGTCGAACTTTTATCAAGACTTTATATAGTTCACAACTCTTAGAAAAATAAATGCAAAATTTTAAGATCTGAGAGGGGTGTTTGTCATGAATGTATGTGGATATTTATTCCTCATGTTTAATTAGGTGTATACAGTATCGTAGGAAAGGGATACAAGACCAGCCTAACCCAACTTTTTGTTACAGATCTACCTCCACCTGCGCTACTACACCTGTCCTAACGAGCAGCGATGGATCATTCGGATTTTATTCATCGTCCCCATCTACTCCTTTGATTCTTTCCTGAGTCTGATGTTCTTCAACAATGACAGTTACTATGTGTACTTTGACAGTGTGCGTGATTGTTATGAGGGTAAGGTGTAATGTCACCACAGTTTATTAATCACCTTGTTCTCTGTGAATGAATCTTTAAAGAGAATTAAATAGGAATGTGATGATAAAGTATTCTCTTTTGCTTTATGTTATATCATTTTATTGGTATTTGTATTTTTTTTTCAAGTAAAATATGCTTTCAGGTAAAGAATTTTTCTTTGCTAATTAGGCATGGTGAAAATATTAACATGCTTAGCATGCAACATAATTCAATACATGCTCTTGAATAAAAATTGTCTAACATATATATTACTTGTAATTTTTGAATTGAAATGAAAAAGAAAAAAAAAATTATTTACTTTTTCTTTAAATTTTTCTTCTTTCTGTGTGTGTTTTTGCAGCATTTGTAATCTACAGTTTCCTGAGTTTGTGCTATGAATATCTGGGAGGGGAAAGTTCTATTATGTCTGAGATCAGAGGGAAACCAATCAAGTAAGATTAGTTTTACTGGTAACTTTATTTATATGTAAAAATGGAGAAAGACCAAACAAAGCTTTTCAGCATGTATATGAACAATTACCCTACTTTACTACTATACTCTACTGCTGTATTTATTGAAAAGTCATAGAATATTTGATAATTTGTTCACTCTTCCATTTAAACAGGTACTATAGTAAATAAACGTTAAAAAAGGGGTAATTCAAAGCTATCATTAATGACTTGATAGATAATGTGGTATGACTTGGTTACTCCTGTGGATATTGTATGATGATATGCCTCTTTTCTGTAGGTCAAGTTGGATTTGGTGTACATGCTGTCTGGCTGGTCGACAGTATACCATTGGTTTTCTAAGGTTTTGTAAACAGGTAGGGATATAATTATGAATTAATAATAGTTTAATTTTCCAGACCACACTCAGTAAATTAAATGCTTCCAAAAAAATAATTGTGTATTTTAAAGTTAATTTGTTACATGTATGTTCACATTTAGGCAACCCTTCAGTTCTGTATTGTGAAACCTGTGATGGCATTGACAACTCTCATCCTACAAGCATTTGGACTTTACAAGGATGGCAACTTCTCGTAGGTGTTCATATAGACAAAGTAACAATGTTTTAGTGATCCATCACACAATTGTGGGTACAGATCTAAGTAGTTATGTACGATGATAGTTTTTATATACATGTACCACAGGCACCTGACGTCATATATTTTTCTCATAATAAAAAAAAATACTCCGCTTACCTAATAATTGACAAGGTACCCATCCCCGCCATCTTTGATTTTTTTAAAACTGTCACATCGCCGTGAATTTTCGCTTATAACTCAGCGGTAACATTTTTCTGCGATCATCTCCGCCGTCCGATCGGTCATTCAGTATCTTAGCTTACTGCTGATTCAACCAAAACGGCCCATAACATCGTTTATTATTAAAAATATCTCCTCATTCTGCATCTACTGCTGCTGATTTGCGACAAAAAGCTAAAGGGTGGACGGAAGTTGACATAAATTGCGTCATAATATGGGTAATCCCTTCCAAATATAGAACTGATACGAATATTCAAAAGGCGTCAATTTTGAATTCGATCAACATACAAGTTAAAATTAAGAAAAGGGATACTATAAACAATCAATTATAACTTTTGTTACACAAAGTTTATATAAACATGTTTATAAATGCATATATTTTGAAATATTGAAACAAACACACGTTGCAGGGAAATCTCATTTACATATTGGTGACAACTTCCGTCCACCCTTTAGACATTTATCGCATATCTAAGGCAGTAGACGCAGATCGAGTGGTTATTTTTATTAATGACAGGTGTAATGCACCGTTTTTGTTGAATTGGTTGTAAGCTTAGATGTTGAATGACCGATCGGGAGACGGAGAGGATTGCAAAATAATTTTACCGATGAGTTTCAAGCAAAACTTCCAGCTGATGTGCCAGTTTAAAAAAAATCCAAGATGGCGGGGATGGGTACCTTGTCATTTATTAGGTAAGCGGAGTATTTTTTTTTATTATGAGAAAAATATATGACGTCAGGTGCCTGTGACATGTACATTCATTTACTGTTGTTATGGAGAAAATAAATGAAAGTATTGACAAAAATTTTTAGTTGGAAACTGTTGAACAAATAAATGATGATATGTATCTCAGGCATCACCACCTTACTTCTAATGCATCAACATTGATTAATTTTATCGCTATTTGAAAAAGGGAGTTAATCACAATTTTTCAATTTGAAGTAAAAAAAATAAATTGAGTTATTCCCCTTCAAATCTTCAAATCTTGCAACAATTTATTTTAATAAAAAAAAAAGACTTGCCTGATGCATTATATTTCAAAACATTTTGGCCTAAGAGACTAAAGATTAATTTTCTTTTGCCTTTTATCTGGTATTGTAATACAGTGCTATATACAGTACTGTAAAACTGTACTGAAGTAATGTGTGGATCTTCTGTACTTGAGCTGATTGTTTGTAGGCCGTCCTCGGGGTTCCTGTACGTCACCCTGATCTACAATGTGTCTGTCAGTCTGGCCCTCTATGCTCTGTTCCTGTTCTATTTCGCCACCAGGGAACTGTTGAGTCCATATGATCCTGTCTGGAAGTTCCTCACCGTCAAATCAGTCATTTTCCTGTCCTTCTGGCAAGGTACATGTGCATATGTTGAAGGATTAATAGTGATAATGTCATGTTAAAATTATTATTGTAAAAAAACCCAGTTAATACAGTTCAGAGATATGATTGCTGGAACAATACTAGTAGTACATTGTAACACAATCAGTAAAATACATGTATTTTAGAAATGGTGAGGATAATTGATAGCTTGTACAAGTTTTTTTCTGATTTTCATGTAAATGTTTGCAGGTATTGTGTTGGCTATTCTTGAGAAGGGAGGTGCTATTAGCCCTATTTTCTCAGATAATGGAACAATGAAGGTGGGCCTAGGAACTGTCTCAGCAGGCTACCAGAACTTCTTCATTTGCATAGAAATGTTTTTCGCTGCACTAGCCCTGCGACTTGCATTCCCTCACTCCATCTACAGTTCTGGTCCAGCGAACACCACGGGAAGGACAGTGTCACTACAGAGCATCTCCAGTAGTCTGAAGGAAACCATGAATCCTCGGGACATTATGCAGGATGCAATACACAATTTCCACCCTAACTATCAACAATATACCCAGCAGGGAAGTAAAATCCCCCATGAGGAGGAGCAGGCTGATGGCTGGCCGTACGAACAGAACCAGAGTCGGCCAGCTCGTAACGGCAATGCCACACGCGATGTCTTGTCAAGGCCACTGCCCCATCAACAGCCTGAAACTGCCCACGGCAAGCAGCCACAGCGCCCTCAAGTGGGGCCCACTAGCAGGAAATTCAATGAGAAGACAACTCTTTTAAGTTCTGATGATGAATTTCAGTGAGCTCTAGAATTAAGGACTGCGTTGAACAATCTCTAGTCTCAGTGATCAGCATTGTTCAGAGGAAAAGTTACTGAAAGACAGGTGTTATAAATTCCTAGCAGAGCGCTCAAACTAAGCCTGACATCAGTTGTTCTCTGTGAATGAAGGAGTTTCAACAACAACCAAGAAACTCTTTCTTCGATGTACAACCATGCCCTTCTCCCCCCCCCCCCCCCCCTTCCCCCAAACACACAGAGAATTAAAATTGGAAAAAAATTTCAAGATGAAATATTTTTGGTATAACTTTATAATAATACATGTTATTCACAGGAAAGCTATTTAAGCATGACTGGTTTCAAAAGTCCTTATCATTGAATCTGAATAACTGAAAGATTCCTGCATAATAATAAAATGTTCTAAACAGTCAATACCCACCGTTCTAATGAAGTGTGTTTTGTAGATAATGGTAAGTCAGTATAATTCAAGTTTATAGGGTTTGTGAATTTTCATTTTTAAAAATGCTGTAAATATATTGATGTAATTTTTAGTAGCTATTAAAGTATTTACCTAAGTAGTTGTGATATTGTGATAATTAGCTCATATTATTTTAACGTTGGTGAACAGTTAGTGCATTACATTTAGAAGCTGTAAACGACATTATGTATATATTGAAAGATTATTAAGTTTAATTTTATTGGTGTGAGCAATTATTTTGAACAAAATGTTATGAAGAATCTCTCCCATTTTTGTGTAGGTTGTTCTAGATTTTAGTGTAAGGTTGTCTTTATACAATGTGTTATCCTCCATTAGAGATAACTGATACATGTAGTGTGTAGGGTGAAGTATGAGAGTATTAAGTAATACATGACACGATTGACAGGACTTCATGTAGATAGGAAGAAGCATCAATACTAACACTGGACTTTTCCTGATACTAACATTGTACTTTCATGATATGAATGCCAATTTTACTCTTTTTTTCATGCTTGCTTTGTGACCCTCATGTCCTTATAGATGCTTTTTGTTAGAAATTTTTTTTATTGAAATACAAGTGTCTGAAAAATTGCAGTTTTTCAACATTCCAATATTAATACTTATTTTGGTACATACTGTGTAATTGTTTATAATACATGTATACTAACTAGAATTTGAAAAGACATTGAAAATGAAAACGATAAATGAATTTAAATACTGAATGCCCTTTAAAAACAAATTAAAAATCAATTTTAATTGAGAACAAAAATTATATACTGAAATCATTGAATAACAGATCATTCAATGAATAGCATGTTATAATCAGACTATGTAGAGGTATGGACCAGTGGCCAGGCATAACAGAATAATTCTGGATAAGTATGAATGAGAAGTTGTCTCCCTTGAGAGTTAGTGTTTTAGGTGGCTGGATACAGTGACATAAAATGGCTTCTTGTAAACTAGTAATTGTAAATTCATCAGTTACCATTTTATTGCTGTCCTTAACTATGTACTATCATCACATGTTATTTCAATTTGAGTCCTTGTAAGTATAGACTCTCTGTTTGCCAGTGTTAGTCTCTTTTCTTCAATGTTAAACAGAAACCGACTGCTCCCTTCTTGATACAGATCTCCTCTCAGAATAAGTGAATTCATGCTTTAAAAACTGATGTTACATTCTGTTTCGCAGAAAATAAAGTACCGGTAACATTCTGAACATCTGATTCCATGCCCTATTGCCGAATGCATACATATAAGTATAAATTGGCACTGTTTAGAATGCCTTGTGAAAAGTACCTTAATACAATCTGGTCGAAACCACCACCCCCTTTTCTCTCTTTATCATATGGACTCGAGAGAAGGGGGCTGATTTTAATCCGAATGATAATTTGAAAATAAATTTACAATAATCTATTTTTTTCTTGTATTAAATGGTTCACAAATAATGGTTTTGAATTGATGAGTATGACATTTAAGCTAATGTATCTGTAGAACTCTCTAAATAGAACCTTAAACTAAATATTCAACCAAAGTAAATTCATGCAACATGGCTTGATACAAAGTGCTCCTGGTTTCAAATTTCTTATTTCTGTTCCTTGGCCATTCAGGAATGATTATCTGCCCTGGAATAAGCAATTTTGCATTTATTGCATGTGGGAAATATCTAGAACTGTACATCTTCTAGTACTCTTACATGCTTTTACATTCATTTACATGTACATGGAAAAGTGTTTTGTCAAATTTATTTTTGTTATTTAATTTATATACATGTTTTAAATAGTTTGATATATTTTGGGTAATGCACCAATTTATATTGCTTTGCAGTATTGTGCAGAGTTGAATTGTCTCAGTTATTATTGTCAACATTAGAGTTTTGTATGCATTGCACAAACAGAGCAGTAACATGTATAAAACTTCTCTGTTCTCCATTTATCAGAACTTAAAGCTGATAAAATGTGGTGTTCTTGGGTTCAAAAGTTATTTGTTCACATTATTTCTGTTCATGATTTGTGTTTTTAACTGAAGAATCTGGCATTTTGATTTGTTGACAATAGACATCTGTATAATATGATCAATCTGTTGATTTTGGCTGTGCTAGAGAAAGACTTTTATGACAAACAAAATAAAGGACAAACATTACTGTATATTATCAACTGACGTTATATTCTTTTGTGACTACAAGTGACTGACATTATACCATAATGTCACAAAATGTACGAAAATGGGGAAAATGTATAACTTTTTTAATTCGCATCGGTCATTTTTTGTGATTCTAAAAGTTTTTCATATAGCATCAATATCAAATGTAACTTCTTCGTATTGAATATTTTGCAATGTAAAAGTGATCATGAAAGTTAGATCATCGCAAAAATTACTGGATAAATGGTATTCCTTTTTGACTCCAAATGACTGAAATATTGTATTGTGATAGTTTAAGGAACAATTTCTGTTGATACACATACATGATACTTTTTTTAACACGGCATTGAAGGTACTTATACTTAAAAGCAACACTCTAGCTGTGTAGATTAGAACATATCTGTTGATCGTGCCATGTTGTCTTGTTTAATGTGGATGTTACAATAAAGCATAAATACATGTACAACCATCTTGTATTTTTTGTCTATCAGAATTCTTGCAAAAGATAAAGGATGCTGCATGTTTGCATCAGTGGATGAATTCTTCCCTTTAAGTATTTTATAGTCCACTAGGTATTTTGTAATAATTTCCTCTATCAAAATCCCATGTTCTAACACTTTATTATTTGACATTACAAAAAACCTATACAAATAGAAACACTAAGCATTGATAGACTCAAATTACTTTATTTTCTTCCTTATTCTTTTGGTATTAAAATATGAAGTTAATGATCAGGTACATTGTATAGTTATAATAATTCTACGATTCTTGCTACCCAGATGCTCTGCATGCTAGGGTGGTTCGACAACTATTTAATATCATGAAAACATAAACATGCAACAATCGTAATATTACAAATATTGGCTAATACATACATTTTACATATAATTTCATCCTTGTTTTTTATGCAATATGAATTACATGTACATGATCCTTGCTATGAAAATACATATAAGTACATGGTGTATATTAAAAATTTAAAATAAAAATGAAAAGCTGCAAAAAAAAGTTAAAAATATTAAGTAAAACACAAGTACAGATTACCAGTACATACATTCCTCATATAATTCTATAATATTATGTTACCAAAATTAATCCCAGAATCAGTGACAAATCGTTGCCTTGGCACTGTATTTGTCTATCACACAAAAGCTCTGTCTGCTACAACCAGGGAATGTATAATGTTTATTGCACTTCTCCAGGCCCCACCTCTCTATTCATCACTCATTGAGGACTCACAGTCATATACAGCGAGGCCAATCTCTTCATTCTTCTCCTCCTGATATATAGGAAAAGAAAGATTGATTTATGGTAAAGCTCGGGTGACTGTTCATTTTCTAGTAGAATAATTTGAAAAGCATACTGATGGAAGAGTGGGTTCCAAAGGTCAAAAGTTCAACCTAGGGCCAGGGCAAAAGGTTCATACTGTTGGATTTTACTCTTATTGTGATGGTGCTACTCTTCCTGTAATCATTTTCAGATCTATAAATATTTTCCAGGGGAGGTTTCTCTGCTGGTGAGTGGGAGGGGGGGGGGGGGGGGGGGGGCGGGGGGGGGGGGGGGGGGGGTTAAGGCCTTTTCTTGTAATTTACTATATAAATAAAAAAAAAAATTGGTGTTGTTGCCTTTATTACATCTATCAATATCCTATTTGCAAAACTTCACATCATTTTGAATAATGGAGGATGAAGAGATGGTCAACCATACACAGTTAGATGTAAAACAATCATGTCCTCTAATTCATCAACAAAATTCTCCTACCTGCGGTCAGATAGACTGGTATCCCATTCTGTAGGCTCTACTGACTCCCCACTCTACAACACAGAAGGCGAGGGTGCCAATGGCTCCCAGTACAGTGAGTATCAACAGCTGGTAATGTAGCACCAAAGCCTCACTGTAGTAAAAGGCTGCAGCAGCTGCTATAGACTGCAAGAGATTCAAAATAACACTCAATACAGGACAATCAGGTCTAAAATGATACTGCTCTATCATTGGTCAATTTAGCGATAGTCTGTGTATAAATCCCCTACCATGCAAATCTAACACTCATTTAATGTTAAGGTACATGCGTAATCTACAGGGATCTACACTCCAATATCTCAATTTGAAATATGATAAGATAGTAAGACACTTGTAAACTTATCTTTAGAAAAAAAGTACTGTGCTCTTAAGATGGTTTTCATGATACATTGGACAATTGTTAACATTTTTTTTTGTTATTAAAAATGATGTATGTTAATTTCTAAAAAATTTCTGTTTCAAGGTTATCAGTTTGTTTACAAGTCTCTGAACTTTGAAATTGATTTTGTTCAATGGTTTGTAAAATGTTTCTAACAGTCAAAATTCAATTTAATGATTTGCTCCCTTGCATTCTGTATTCATTGAGAGAGAGCACTTGAATAAGGTGCCACAGTAGAAATTTATTAAATAAATTTTGTCTTTTTTAAATAGTTTCTACCCCCAATTCTATTGTTTTAACAAATTTACAGTTTCTAAATTAATGAGTAAAAATTGATAAAATAAATTATTCTTTGATAATTTTTTCTTGGTACTCATACCTATAGGGTAATTTATTTTCGCCCCAAATCTACTTTTCATAAAGTTTACTACCTGTACAAATTTAAACAAGGCAAAAGCTGGCGAGCTGTCTTCTGGAAACATGAAGCCCAGAATGGAATAGAGCTGAAAAAATACACAGTCATTAAATCTTGTAAAAAATAACTTAAACAGTATACATAGCAAGGCACAATACATCATTTCTTTATGTGGTTTCCAATTCTTTAGAAAATGTTTTCCTTCCTTTATTATCAACCTCTTTCATTTAAAGCATATTTCAAGCTGTGACAGTGTTAGAGATCAAAACCAAATATATCACAGGAGAATAATTAAGAGTTCTACCTGTGTGTTAAAACTACTGTCTCCAAAACCCAAGAGGAAAGAGGAAAACACTGCTACATACTGGCTGTAAATATAGAAACAAAAATATCTCACAGAAAATCATAAAGATCAATCATTTTAAAGACCCTCTAAAATACTGGTACTTTCTAAAAGTCTATTTAAAAATATCTAAGAACTTTTCAGAGTGTCAAGATGTAAACTTTTATCTACGGTAAATGCATTTTCTATTCTTACCTAGGAGTCATGTAAGTAGCAGAATCATCATTATTTTGAGGAGACCCATTGGGAATATTCATAAAAATCAGGAAGAAAGCTGCCATGTGTGCTAGATATCCCAGGAGCACAATAGGATCACGGCCATACTTATTGGTTCTCTTCCCCATCAAACCAAAAGCTGCGCCACCTAATCATTCATGGAAAAAATACTTTCTTAGAAAACTATACCCAGTAGTTTTGTAACATAGTACCATTGAGCATATGAACATTTTATTTTTTTGTTAGTATTTTTTAAATCATTGTACTTGCTTCAACAGCTTACCTAGAATTTCACCTACTCCAATGAACATTCCAGATATACCAATGAGACCCTTAGCATTGTCCCCAAACTGTGGTGTGTTAGAAATACAGGTTCCATATACACCACTAAAGAAAGTCAGCTCTATACCTGTCAAAACATTAGAGATTATAACAAATGGAGGTTTTTGACTTTTAAACATTCCATTCTAGTATTAGCTCCCACTCATCGATACAATCAAGAACCTCAATCCTGCAAACTGAAACGTTGTGGTCAGCACTAATTTCAACTGTTTTGATGCATTAACTAGATAGTTACATTGTATCAAGAGTCCATAGTCTTTCAGTTGGAAAGGAGTCTCCACTTAACATTACCTGTATATGCTATGGCCAAACTTAAAAGCATGATCTCCTTTGTTCGGAGTAAATGGAAGGCTCTCTCTGAAACAGAGGTTTATCAATGATTATGAATGGTGCATAAACAATCCACATACAAACAGTTCCAGTATATCAAGGTATTGGAGAAGACTGAGACAAGGTAACACTTATGATCTTACTTATTGTTTGTAGAGGACTTTCTCTTTCACTTTGATCACTGTCAAAATAAAACACAAATACAGTTGCATCTGCTGTTACGGCCACCTTTAATCAGCAGCCACTCGCCATGAGCGGCCAGTTTCAATCCTGCCAGTTTAGTTTTTCACTATATTTTAACTCATTTAAGCCGCCAGTGTTTTTTGGTCCCGTGCTTTCAACATGCCTGTTTTCAACGGCCATTTTGTCTGTTTTGTCACTTGACTTCTGACTCTGACATGTGACCCAGTATCGAAAGAAGCCAAACTTAGACAGCTGATAATGAGTTAATGATAAATAATTGAGTGTGTAATTTGAATTCTGCTAAGATTTAATGAGATAATTGATTATAACACCTGTTTTGTGTTGTTTATATACATGTATCTATTTATATACTCAATTTATTACAAAGTTATTAAATGGCCAGTCTTGCGCTTAACAGCTTAAGATGTACCGCAATTTGCCAAATATAACACGGACCTTTTTTTCTAGAAAATTTCTTTGTGAGAAAGGGGTGTGTATTATACACCCCAGTGGAATTTTAACACTTTTTTTTACCAGGTAAACCATTGGCTATCGTAGTTCAGTACATAGCCTTTATACGGAAACGCTACTTCTGTTTGTTTACCGCTTTTAAACAATTGAAAATTATTGTTTGGGCGTATTTAGCAGAAAATGTTTTGCCATTAATCCGTTGATAGATGAATTGAATTAAAACGGCAATTTAAATTAATATAAACTGTATTTAACAATCCGAGCTGTGCATTCACCATCTCCGTGTCTCCGTGTATGAAGCTATTACAGATGTTATTAATAAATCTACGCAATAGAGCTGAAATGAATATACTTGCTGTTTTTTCTTCATTAATTTGAAACCTGGAATAAGAGGCCAACTGTCTTAAGCGGCCAGTTTGTCATTGTCCCACAAGTGGCCTCTTAAAACAGGTGCGACTGTAATCAGATTATCATATTTATTAAATGCTAACAGCATTAAGTTCATTTCAACTGACAATCAGATGCTGGGATATATAGTTTCTTTTATCTGTTGTCCATTCTAGGGCACTTTTTATCCTCAATGAACTGAGAACACCCTGACCTTGGTGATAAGTTGACCAGGTTCTCGGTGTCCGTGGAGACAGGTTTCCTGAGGAGTAAGAAACAGAGGACTCCCAGCAAAGCAGCCCCGGACAAACCAATGAACAACTTCGTTCTCTCTGCATCAGTAATGTCTGTACTGCCCTTCAGCACAAAGTAGCTGTATATGTTCCCAAACAACAAACTGTAACCACAAAAATCATAAAATGATTATTGTTTTTCAAATATTTCAAAAATCAAATGATCAATACAGAACTTGGTTCAAATATTTGCTGTTGAATCATCATAAATATAACTACCTGCATTGTAAAAGTGCCCAAAATATGCCACTGTTTCTAGAAACTGTGTCAGAGTCAGAGTTGATTGTCAGGAAGTTCCCCTGCGCAGTCCACAATACTGAATTACAAAGAAATGGTGAAAAACAAATGATGCATGAATACAAAGCAGGAAAAGCACTACCAGGCTGACTTGTTAATCAATGTTCACTGATTGCAATTTTTCTCACATCAAATTTGGTTTTCAGAAGTTTCATACTGAGGAAACCAATTGATAAACAAAAATAAGATGAAACCTCATCAGAACTTACTTGCAGCTCCTATACCAACAAGAACTGATCCAAGATACAAGGCCCAAACCATTGGTTTTAGGAAGGATAAGATAAAGACACTACAAACAGAAGTACAAGATACATAAAGATATCTGTGTTACTGACTCAAAAGAGAAAAAAATGTTTGGCAAACCAAAACCTTATTCCATCTTTGCTAGCCCAGGGTGACGATCCCAGTGTTATTATCATGAATAGAGAAACACTGTGGATCATCACCCTTGGCTAGCAAAGATGAATCTTATTCAAGTTGTGTCATACTGATTCAAGTTAAGCACATGAATTTTTGGTTCTATGCAAAACAGATTTAACAAATATGGTAAAAAATGTTCTTACAAGTAAAGAATACTGCCCACAAACATTGTAAATTTTGGACCAAGAACTGCCACAATAGGTGGAGCAATCCAATTTGCTGCTGAGAAAACAATATAGATGATGCTCAAACTATAAAAAAGAAGACAAATGATAAAGCATTAGTGACAAGAAGACTATGACAGATGATTTAGAATAAACACTCCAATCTCTACATGAATAACTAACCTTGTATAACCATCTCCCGTGAATGTTCCATTACTATTTTTCTTTTCACTTGACAAAACACTTTGCTGTAAAAATAAAACAATTATTCTGATGCTAATACATGTATGAACAAGGAAATGGTGCAGCAGGTTTGACTAGCTCAGTGGCTGGAATGTCACCAAAGCTGGGAACAGAAAATAATGAACAAAACGTGATATCTCCTTCTTGGGAGAAGAGAATCAAGTTTAAGGTAAGGTTATCAGAGTTACGCTTTCACTGGTATTTTCATATTTCATCTTCTTAAGCACATTCAAAGTACTCTGTTAATTCTAGTCTCAGTGGCGATACCCTTCAGATCAGTTGTAAAACCTCTTGCTTTTAACAGTTACAAACAAAGGGTTGCAAATTTATCTTAGTTATCAAAGTTATACATGTTATGGTCACCCCTCCTGAATTAAGACTTTTATTTTAGCCGTGTCCCTCATTATGAGGCGTTTAAAAGAAATTCCTGGGACTTTTTTCATCCCAATGAATGGAAGTACTTTAGACACAAGGAAGAAATAATAAGAAACAAGATATTATGATCTACAAACAAACAGGGGACGAGTGCAAAAGACTGATAGAGCCTCAAATATCGTCACGTAACATCTAGAACTAGCTAAAGTGGGTTAAGCCCATTCTGCAACGACTTCGTTTTTCATTGGGTAACCCGAATTACCGAAATGACAGTATTTACCGAAATGACGCCTGGAATTGCCGGAATGACACTTAAATCTACAGAAATGACACTTAATTTTTATTAAAAAAATGTTTTTCACCACAAATATATTAAATTATATCAATTAATGTCTATATTATTGTAAATAATTGGTATAATTGCAAGACGGAAAATTGTTGGATAGTTGGAAAATTATGAGATGAGCATGCATGTAATTGGACCCTCTGATATTTAAAAGCATGCAATTAAAATTCCTCATTAATTGTTATAAGTACAGTATCGTTAATTAGAAATTACTAATTTATATTGATTTTTCCCCCATAGTTTATTTTATACAAGTAATTAATCATTATTGTTGTTGTAAGAGTTATCGTTCTTTGATTTTCAATAAATACGATATTTAACTTAGGTTTTTATTTCTGTTTGGTTATGAAGCATTTACCTGAAAGACATAAACGTATAATATAATATATCCACATGTTAATGTATTTGAAGTGTCATTTCTGTAGATTTTAGTGTCATTCCGGTAATTTCAGGTGTCATTTCTGTAAATCCTGTCATTTCGGTAATTCGATGTACCGTTTTTCATTTGAGAGTGTGCATGAGTCTTGCACTCCCCAACTTAATTGGACCTCGATTAATACTTCAAAATTTTAAAAACTAAACGTCGGCTACACTTACCTCTGCCATTGAAGCTGTTTGAAATGCCGTAAACAATAATAAAAACCCTACCCCCAAAATAATAATATTGTACAAGCGAACGTCAAATACTGACTCCGCCATTTTTGTTTATAATCTGTTGTCACATGATCAAGGAATTAGTAAAAAAAAAGAACCATTCCGGGTAAAATGTTGATAGAACCCATTTTTATAATATGCTCTTGTGCATTAATGTATCAAGATAGTGCTATCTAATGGTGTAAGTCATTGCGATAATTCAATCAAAAGGCCAAGTAGAACAAAGTTTCAATCGTAACTGTTTGGTCATTTCAGTAACTGAAAAACGTCTAGGGGTAATCCGGAAAAAAACAAACAATCGTAGTTCCTCGGGCCATTCAGACAAGATAAAAGGGAAAAGACCGATAATTTCGATTGGCCTGACATGTGACAAACGTTATACATGTGATTTAATTTACGCATGCGCATTCATTACACATGCGCAGTTGTAACGCACGCTTTCGAAGAAGAAAGGTGCAGCCACACTTGTGAAAAAAACCGAAAATGAGTTACGGAAGAGGACCCCCTGAAATTGATGGTATGACCTCATTGAAGGTTGATAATTTAACTTACAGAACAACGCCAGAAGATCTTCGTCGGGCATTTGACAAATATGGTGATGTAGGCGATGTTTACATACCCCGGGACAGATTCACTCGAGAAAGCCGTGGATTTGCTTTTGTTAGATTTTACGACAAACGAGATGCCGAGGATGCGTTGGATTCCATGGATGGCGCTATAATGGACGGCAGAGAATTAAGAGTGCAGATGGCAAGATATGGTCGACCAACCGAACCTTACAGAAGGGGACCACCAAGACGCAATAGTGGTTACAGATCAAGATACAGGTTAGAATTTGATTGATTTATGTTTTATAGATTTTTAATACCCAGTACCAAATAGATCGCTTACTGTTAAATGGATGAAATGTTCATATTTTAACAGGTCA
>WFKH01007768.1:4945818-4967113 GCA_016163765.1 Magallana hongkongensis | reverse complement strand
CAACAGGGACGCATCACCTATCCCATCAAATCAAGGATATATCATCTTTTCCATCAAGACAAGGAACTATTCCCTTCCCCATCAAAACAAGGATACATCCCCTACCCCATCAAAACAGGGATATATCGCCTACCTAGTCAAATCAAGGATACATCCCCTACCCCATCAAAACAAGGATACACCCCCTTCCCCACAAAAACAAGGATACATCTACCCATCAAAACAAGGATACATCCCCTCTCCCACAAAAACAGGGATACATCCCCTACCTAATGAAAACAAGGATACATTACATCTCCAACCCAAGCAAAACAAGAAAACATCCCCTACCCCATTGCAACAGGGATACATCCCCTACATCATCAACACAAGGATATATTCCCTACCTAAACGCAACAGGGATACATCCCCTACCCTATCAAAACAGGGATACATACCCTACCCAATCAACACAAGGATCCATTCTCTACCCCATCAAAACACGAATACGTATTCTTCCCTATCAAAACAAGGATACATTCCCTACCTTATCAAAACAAAGATACATTCTCTACCCCACTGAATCAAGGAAAAATCCCAATCCCAATCAAAACTAAAATTCATCCTTATTTCCATCAAAAAGTGATGCATCCCTTATTCATCTAGACAACAATACATCTCCTTTCAATCAATATGAGGATACATCCGTCTCCTAATCAAAATGATAATGTATCGTTTATCCCATCAACACAAGGATACATTCCCTACTCCATCAAAACACTAATACATCCCTTACCCCATCAAAACAAAAATGCATCCCTTACCCCCATCAAAACAAAAATGCATCCCTTACCTCATTAAAACAAGAATACATCCCTATACCAATTAAAACAGGGTAAATCCCCTACCTCATCAAAACAAGAATACATCCCTATCCCTTTCAAAAAATAATATATCCCCAAAACAATGATACATTTCCAAACCCATCAAAACAAGGATACATTCCTAAACCCCATTAAAACAAGGATATATTCCCAAATCCCATCAAAACAAGGATATATTCCCAAACCCAATCAAAACAAGGATACATTCCCAAACCCAATCAAAACAAGGATACATTCCTTTCAATTTCAAAACAAGGATACATTCCCAAACCACATCAAAACAAGGATATATTCCCAAACCCCATCAAAACAAACCCCATCAAAACAAGGATACATCCTTAAACCCCATCAAAACAAGGATACATTCCCAAACCCTATCAAAACAAGGATACATTCCTAAACCCTATCAAAACAAGAATACATCCTTGTTTTAATACATTCCCAAACCCCATCAAAACAAGGATACATTCAGAACCCCAAGAAAACAATGAATTATCTCCACCTCATCATAACAGAGATGTATTTCCAACCAAATCATAACAAGGACGTATCCTTAACCACATCTAAACAAGGAAACAACCTTAACCACATCAAATCACCCATTTCCCAACAAAAAAGCAGACAACCTCAAAATAACAAAGGGACATCATATGTTAAACTAAAACATGGGGACATCTTTGACATAATTATAACAAAGGGAGATTCTTAACCCAACCATATTAAAGGAACATCCTTAACCCAACCTTAGAAAGGGGACATCCTAAATCTCAACATATATAACAAGGGACATCCTTTAACCTGACTATTACAAAAAGACACCCTTTAACCCACCATAACAAGGGGAAATTCTTAAACCTACCATAACAAGGGGACATCTTTTAACCCACCATGACAAGGAAACATTCTTAATCCCATATCCCAACCCAACATAAAAAAGAGACATCCTAAACCCATGCAACCACAACATGGGAACATACTTAACCCAATTAAGGAAGGATGAGAATATCTTTGACCCCATCATAGAAAGGGGATGTAAACAAAATGCTTAAAGGGGGCATCCTAAATCCCACCATATCCAGGGGACATACTTTATCCTACAAGTTTAATCAAAGGATATACTTAACTCCACCATTTTTAAGAAGAAGCATTCTTAACCAACCATAACTAGACATTATTGAGGTGGTTGACCATCTCAAAACACCTCATTTAAATAATGGAAAATAGGATGTAAAGCTTTTCAGAGGATTTTGCTTTGACCTTAACCTATGATTTAGAAATTTTCCAGTTGGAATAGATCTTTAATTCATTGACAAGCTAATTACCCCTTACCAACAGGCATTTATTGGGTTTAATCTGAAAAAGATTACGCCAATAGGAAATAATTTATGGTCTTAAACTGGATTTTAAAGAGATCTTCTATGACCTTCACATTTGACCTTGAAACTGGGTTCAAGGTCACTACACACCCTTTACCCAAAAGCTCTGTTTATGTGAAGTATGAACCAGATAGGCCTAAGGGGAGAGTACATATGCTCTGAAAAAAAAGAGATTTTTGGAGCAGTCTGATATGACCTTGACTTGACCTAGAAACACCATTCAAAGTCACTGCACATCCTTTGACCAAAGGGACTCTGGGTGAAGTATGAGCCAGATTGGACCAAGGGATGAGAATATATATTCCAGACAAGGATTTTTCAGATAATTCTGCTATGACATCTAGAAACTTGGTTCAAGGTCACTGCATTGTTTGGGTAGTTCATTTAATATCAGTAGATGATAACTGCATATCTTGTTATGCTTATACATGTATTAGTTAAGTCACTCGTCCTTATAAAATGCTTGTGTCCCATTCCACATTAAGGTATCCCACTCCTCAATGTTGTTGTATCAAGAATTTCTTAAGAAGTATATCATTGAAATCTGTAGACAAAACATACTTAAAAAATACAAAGGTAATTGGGGCCCAGTATTCATCCCTCTGAGTTATGGCACATTGAATTTGACCTTTTTGCACCTAAAATGCAATTTCAGCCTGATTAGGATTTGTTGTCACTATTTTTGATTAAGCAAACTTATTTTTTCAAATATTGTTTTTCATTATGCACAATGGTTACACTGAATAGAGGGATTATGAAAAAAAATTGTACGAAGCTGCATAAATCTTTGTGTGACCTTTTTGCACTTAAAATAGACAATTTCTATTATAGTTAATATTTGATTTGAAATAAAAACTTTTTGAATATCAAGAATTTTATCAGATTAATCCAGTTTGCCTAGATATGTATTCAGTATCATTTTGACATAATAAAACATGGGGGTCAGTGATGTCAAATTTTAGATATCAGGCTTCAAAGGTAAAATTCTAGCAAAATTTGGCTTAAAAAATTTAAACATTTTCTTTATTTGCATGATTTTATGCTAAAAGTCTATCACTCTCTCAAGATTTAAATTTGTACATGTCCAGAGAACCTATAGAATATGTTACAAACCTATCAAATGTTAAAAATGTGAATAATGAATAACGTATAATGAAAAGAAAAGAATATTGAAAATTCATAAAATTGCTTGTTTCTGTCATTTTCGTCTAAAACACCCTCTGCACAAAAAAATAGTTCTCCCAAAAACTTGTTTGTTTCTTCAATTTAAATGGATTTTTTTATGAATGTTGTATAATTATGAAATAATTATCTTTCTGTGATGATTAATTAAATAAAATCATATTCATTTTAGATCATGATCATGATCATCTGCGCAGTGAAATCAAAACGCGAGGAGTGAGATACCTTAATTCTACAAACTCACTGGTGCTTCCCAGTAACAAGAGTAACATTTATTTCAGTTGTAATGTAAAACAAAGTTTATTTCATAAATTAAGTACAACCAATTCATAAAAACAAGTGTTGGACCATTTTAAAAATGGGAATGCCTATAACAAAAAAGAATCCCAGCCTGATTTGGAACTCTGTCTAACAACAATTAAAGGTCATGGCTAAAACACATCAACAAGAATATGTCAAGGTCACAGGTACATGTACAGTTGTATTATGCGATGTCCCATGGTCAATTTTTACCTCCCTTCTCACAATACTTCTTTCTGCAAGGCCTCTTGGTGATTTTCACTGAACAGTTTCTCCATTATAATGTCCAAGAAAGTGTAAATGAAATGTCTGAAATAAATTGGAAACCAAAATTCTTTATTCCAATAACTACCGTTATATCAAAATCTTTATGAATAAGAAATTTAGCCTTTCTAACGAAATCACAAATCATTACATACTGAGCTACATACAGGAAGTAATATTCATAACTAAAGGACCATAGAAATGAAATGTATTTACTTTGTTTATCCCAAAGGGAAGTACACATAGATTTGATTGTAGAAACCTACCACTTTTTTCAATTAAGGAAAATACTGGTGACAGAAGAATTAAATTTCGTTCATGTGACAATGACCTGATTTTTCTGATACAAAAGTAGATGAAATGGACTATTATGAGAAAACAACTAAACAGGTAACTGTAATTACTTGACAGTATACTAATAATTATATACATGTAAATTGTATAGAAATGTGACTTGTTACCATAGTGCAGTACATCTGTATCTTACTTGTTCAGCTTCTTATACTGAATGGAATCTATTATTTCCTCTATTCCACTTTGGTAGTCTTCCTTGTCCAAGAGCTGAACCAAAACATCTACAATATATAATCAACATCACACTGATCACAAAGTCATTGTGTCTCACAGAAAGCATTTCTAACAGCATTGTATCTCAGATAAGCATTTCTTAAAATTGTCACTTACCAATATCATATTGGTTAATTTAACCATGACTCATTGACAATATAACAATTTCAAAAGGTGACTAAAAAAGTGGAAAAAGGGGTAAAAACATGCCTGGAAAAAATTCTGCCAGCACTCTTGTTGCTTGCTGTTTTGTTATGGATCTCTGCTTTTCTGATTTTACTTCACGACTGGAGGAATCAAATTTCCCATTTGGCCAAATCGCTTCTCGAAACAAATGAAGATACAATGCACATCGGTGGGGGGTTGTAAGGTCACTTATCTTCCATCGCAGCCACCTGAAACAAGGTTACTTAGTTTTAGTGACTACATTACTACCCAGTATAATGATTAATGTTCCAAAGAGGTATACGATTTCGCCTACAATAAAGCGCTCTTGCAAACATAAGACATTTTCAATATTATACAATATTTAGTTAAAATTTATTCTAAGAAACTTAAGCAAATTACACAATTACCAGCTAGGTTAAAAGAGTCTTAATTATCTTACAAGACATCATTGAAATCTTCAGGTTTTGTTAGGGATATATAGGAAAATAGCTAGTATGCAATAAAAAGTTGGGTATTTGACTATTCGAACCACTTTAAACCAAAGCAATTTGATTAAAATTATGTTATATGGGTATTCTAGTACAAAATTTTTAGCAATTGATTTTGCTGTCGCTGGATCGACTCCATCAAGTACAAAATTAAGAACAAAAACAAACACGGGGTGTAGGCGAAATAATGGGAAAAGGCGCTATACCTCTTATAAACACTGAAACAAAAGACCATAGGCCAAAGGGCCCTTAAGGTCACCTGAGTATGATACAACCCTGTGAATTAAGCCTCAGTAGAATTTTGTAAAAGCAAAACATTTAAATGTCAAATAAAACAGATTGGGGAAGATAAGTTGCTTAGTAGGAAGATTCAGAGGGTAACTTTAGATCAAGATCATCAACAAAATAACCAGGACTGGTAATAAGAACCCTTCCCTTCCATTCTGTATTGATTTCTTAATTATTGAAAGGGGTGGTATATTTTACGTTTTTGCCAATGTAAAGTTGTTCAGCGCTCCAATCAAAGATTAGATTTCAAAAGTAAACACTTGAATGTGAATGCTTTTTCACTACATGACTAAGAGAGCCTCCAACCCATAAGCCTTGACCCCCTGGGGCCACAAATTTCACACAATGGTAAAGGTCTCTTTGTTATTCCTATCTATTCACTTACATGACCAGGAGAAGAGAAAAGATTTTAAAAATATAAATGCATTTTTACTATCTGATAAAAAGATCCCATCCTAATACCAGGGGCCCTGCTCAGGGGTCAAGAATTTTGCAATTTAGTAGCAGTCTCTTTGTTCATCATAGTTTGCCTGATTTATGACCAATTGTAGAGAAGAAGATTTTTAAAGATTTGCTTCTGGGGTAAGGATAATAAATTTCATCATTCAATTTACACTAACCCCAAAAGTGATATATACATTTTGTCAAGTAGTTTATGAGATAAAAGTAAAAAATGTTCTAAAGATTAATGACAACAGATGACCACAGTTAGCAATAAGTCACTTGAGTAACTCAGATGATCTGAAAAGATCAATTCCATACCTGTTGACTGCTGTACCAAACATGTGTTTGGCAAGGGAGATAACTCTTTCCCGACAGAGCCAACAGTTTCTGCCTTGCAGTGCTTGCACAGCTATGTCGATTGCAATCTCTGTCAGAGCAGTGTCATGAAGCTCATCAGTAGCCTCTGAAGTTTGACAAATATCGTCAAGTGAAATTAACCCACAATGGTATCCCATGTATTAGGAATTATAATAGTAAATTTCCTTCAATATATTGTGACAATCTTGGATCACCTTGGCTAATTGCTAATATTTCTATTAAAAATCTTACATTCATAAATGTTAGAAAAAAATTATAACACACTCTATAGGAAATGGTAATCACAATCAAAGCATTTGAATTTTTATGAATGTAAGGTTCTTATTTTGTATGAAAAATACCAGTCTTTTCAAAATAAATGTTGTACCTACCCTCTGCATTTTGAGAGATATTCCCTGAGGCTCCACTGTCTTCAGACACTTTAGAACAACCAGCTACTTGTACAAAATTTGTAAACAGTCTTTCTAAGACAAGCACCTGTAAGAGAAAAGAAAGCAGTGCTGGAAAATAAACCCACTCCAAAGCAATACAAGTACAGGATGTACTCAAGATCAGTAAAAAGTCAAATTAGTTTTATAAAATGATGAAAAAAAGTTTTTGATTGCCATCCATACAGTACAGATCACACCCAACCTAACACCAGAGTAGACCCCAACTAAACCCCGGGTTTACTTTCGGGTTTACTTGGGGTTTACTCTGGGTCTGCTTTTTGAAAATTTGCGTCCACTCGGTGTTTATTTGGGGTCCACTCGGGGTTTACTTTGGGTTTACTTGGGGTTTGCTATTGGGGTCCACTTTTACGCACTGAAGTGTGAAGCAGACCCGTCTTTTATCTTACCATCTTGCTGCCTGTAATTTCTGTCCCTTGTATATTCCAAATACACATATAGCGTCTGCTTTCAGGGGTCTACTTCTGATCGGGGTTTACTCTCTTTGTCCACTCTGGGTTTACTTTGGGTTTACTTAGGGACAACTCTGGGTCTGCTCTAGTAAACCTGGAGTAAACCCCGAAAATAAACCCTGGGTTTAGTTGGGGTCTACTTTCTGGTAGGTTGGGTCTGATCGGTACTGTATATCATTTAATTTTATTAATATGTACATTCATCATCAATATTTATACAAAATGCATGTGCTTCTTTACATGTATTCAGTATATTAAACATACATGTATACTCTGCTGACTGTATCAAATGACTGCCAGCACTTATTTTGACCTATCTTAAACTTACATCTCCTTTAATTGTACCAAACTCTAGCAGGATTTGATCTTCGTCGACCATGCTGTTTTGGATATCTTTGGTTTGGACTCTCCTGGGAAGACTTGGCAGTAATTCTGTCATATTTGTAGAGAATTCTCCAATCTTGTCAAATACATTGGAAACACTTCTAATCATCTGAAAATACATGTACGTGTGCGTAAGTCATGAAATATTAAAACTCTTCACCTTCGGAATTTTACATTTCCAAATACAGAAATGTTGATTTTCCATGCATCTACTAAATTTACTGAACACCTTATAAAGCTTATTTTCCCCATGCAAACACTTCCGCACTAACAGTGTTTGATCAATCAGTAAAAGATGACTTTGATGTCAGGCTGTTTACCTTTGTGAGAGGTTGTATGCTATCTGGAGCCTTCCTGACAAATGCTATGTGGGCATTTCCATCATATGCCAGAAACTCCTTTATTTCTGGGCTGCTGCAGACGTTATTTTTCTCCAGGAGAGCCTAAGAACCAAGTGAATCAGGATCAAACTCAGGTCAGAAAAAAAAACACTTGATAACGCTGAGCCATGTTTAAACAACTGTTTTGTTCAATCATTTCTTACGGTAAAATTAACCATTATCATCTATAACTATTTTTTGAAACCTTTTCTACAACACACAAAAATTTAATTTTTGATGGCTAGGTTATACATGTATACAAATTTTTTGCTTACTTTCATGAAAATTTCCAATGTTTTCTTGCGTTTTTCAATACTGTTCTTATCCATATTTCCAAATGGTAAGGAAAGCCACTTAGTAAGTCCTTTTACATCTAGAAATAGACATAAGTAAGAATTTTTGATACAGTATGTTACTCATAACTTTTTGAAATTCAAATTAAGTATAAATCTTGTTGTAGCATTCTATCTATTGATAAAAATTTAGTTTATATCCCATAACATGTGTATGTTAAACATACTGTAACATGTATGTGTTATTATGTGAATTTAATAAGTTTGAATCCCCCCTCCTCCAGATCCACACATGATTATTGTTTGTTATGTCACACCACTTATAAATAGGCAATGTCACACAGGTATATAAAACTTCAATTTCGTTACACCCAATTGCACACCTGAAATGTGTGGCCAACATGTAGTATTCCTTTCATGGTCTTAATAAAATAGATTTTGTGCATTAATGCTTATTCTATGTGCATTTTCTGTTTGTAAATAATGCATTAACCTGTATATTTGATGCTATAGTATTTTCCTGGTATGGAAAATGTGTGTAAAAATTGGATAATTTCATCTCCACCGAGTAACACGGTATCTACATCCACACAAGTGAGACCTCTACAGCAAAATACTTCGAACTGTTAAGAGGTCTGCGGCTTATATATCAGTTGTAGGTACCCCTATTCGGCGATGAAAGAGAAATATGTTGGACCATTCCTTTTACGAGTAGTGTTCAGTTTTAAGCACTGACCTTTCAAGCTCTTTTTGTACTCGGGATTATCCTCTAATCTGTTCTGTAGATTAATGAATTCTCTGAACCGCCGCTTCACCACATTGGTTCTGACTCTGGGGGTCCCTTGGTCCTCATACACTGCATCATACTGAAAGAAAAATATAACAGTCTACTTGCTAGATCTCAAGTCAAAATATTTACTGGGAGATTTTTGGCTCCAAAAAAAAAACATTGAAAAAATAGATCAACACATTTAGGTTCACCTGTTCTATAGTATATGATTCAAAATTTGTTCAATTCTAGGGATGAAATTCAACCACCCTTGGCATGTACATGTAACATAAGGTAGATTTTAAACATATGATATGCAATGTTTGTCAAGACATACCCAATGAATGAATCATGCAAGTGGACATTGTGTACAGTGAATGTACCTGGATGGTGTACAGTGTGTACAGTGAATAAAGAGAATGTACCTGGATGGTGTACAGTGTGTACAGTGAATAAAGAGAATGTACCTGGATGGTGTACAGTGTGTACAGTGAATAAAGAGAATGTACCTGGATGGTGTACAGTGTGTAAAGTGTACTGGTAAATGTTTGGATGATGTAAAAATGTGTACATTGATGACTTAAAGGGTGTACAGTGAATACATCAGGATTGTGAACAATGTATGCATGATGATGTATATAGTGTAAAGCAAATGTACCTGGATGATGTATACAGTGTACAGCAAATGTTCTACAATGATTATATAGTGTAAAGCAAACGTACCTGAATGATGTCTTATGTGTACTGTGTATATACCTGGATGGTGTACAGAGTGTACTGATTAGCTCCTCTATTCTCTGTGGCTGTCTCTGTGTCAGTAATACATATGCTTTTAAACAGTTTTGGGGTCTGTTGGCAGGTCTCTGTAATGTCATCAAAACTCCCAAGGTAAAACCTCTGACTGTCCTCTATATCCTCCCTGGCCCTGCTGTCGGTTGTCACTGCTAAGCTGCTTTCCTCTGCAATGTTTCAATACAAGGAAATATAAATCAATAACACAGAAACTTGGAGCAAATGCCTTTAACTGAGTTTACCATGAGACCATATACTGTAAACAAACCTTTAGAATGTATCTTTGCTAGCATTACAAAAGACATGTCACAAATATTTCTCGCTGACAACTAGTTATTTAATCTATTTTGTTGTTTTTTTATATCATCAACCAAGGCTTTGTTGCTAAAATTGGATGAATGCAAAACTGAATTGGCTGAAATGTTGGTAATTATTTGGGAACAAGATTATGAGGCATGATAAAAAATCTTGATAAGATAACCCATTAAACTTTTATACCTGTTTTATCATTTGGAATGTGTGTGTGTAAACTAGCAGCTAATTCTTCCTCCTTAGCTTCTTGTGCCCCTATTTTATCATCTGTGGATGTTTGAGTATTTCCACTAGATTCTTGCTGCCCTTTGTCTTCAATATGGTGACTAGATTGATGAAACATTTCTTCCCTTGATGAAAAAACTTCCATGGCATCTTTGAACTCATAATTATCATCCTCCTGTACATCTTTGAATTGTGCAAAATCTTTCTCACTACTTTCAACATCTGGAGGTATTGTTATCAAAGTTTCATCCGATAATATATGAACAATGCACTCATGTAAAAACTCTGAATTGCTCAAAAGATCAAAGACAGGTTTTGCAACATTGTAGGTTAATATTTCAACTAGCAATACATGAGGAGTTTTGCTGTCTTGCAAATGTTTATCCAGATATTCTGTCAACAGAATACTTATCAATGATTTTAGATAGATTATTTCATTTTCTGATTCCCAAACTGCACTGTGGTAGGTAAATTTGAATTCATATGCTTCCTCAATGGAGGAGACTATTTTAGTTGATGACATAGAATCTAGTGAAGAGACACTCCTTCTTCTTGGCTGAGTGTAATATGCCGATTTTGCAAGCTGAAAGCATCGTAAGTGTTCTCTGTAACATAACAATAGTTCCTGAAAAAGTTCATGAATATCTATTTCAGAAAATCGTACACACAGACGTCTAAATGCTTTATCAAGGACTTCTTCTTTCTCTTCCAAGAGATTCTGTTTGTCACTCACTGTAAGATACCATGGTCTGATAAAATCCTGAGATATGAGAGTTGCCAACAAGTGTATTTCATCCTCCCATGAAGAAAAATCCCCTTCATGTTTAGACTCATTTTCCATGAGCAATTCATTTCCATTATGTGTCCCAATTCCAAGAGAGTTCCTGACTAATTCAGTGAGGCTTATATACCAAGGATCGTTCTCGTGAGCTTTCAGAAGAACAAGTATGTTTTCTAATAGCGTAAAATTAGCATTTGTTGTTATTAAATAATGACAGACTAATATGGTTGAGATCAACGTTAAAGTGTATGTTACCATCCAAATCCACAGACCTGTCAAAAGAGACACACCTCCAGTAACTAGCGCTAAAATCACTAATTTCTGAACAGCAGAAAATCTTTTATGCTGTTGAAAAATTTCGATGAATGTGCCATAAACTGATTCCATTGTCTCATTTTCAAACACATGCTTCTATCGCGAAATTATTGTTTAAATAAATTATCAGATATTTTCCCCAATATTTTGACAGCCATGTTTTTATCACGTGACCGTCATATGGTCCAAATGAGATATCGAGCCCGTTCCAATGACTACTGTACGTTAACTTAGAAGTGGAGAAACATTTTCATGTAATTTAAATATTTACCTTGTGTGATTTTGTCGTTTTAAGATTTAAATCGAATCGGAATTGATAGCCCATGTGCAGCATGTTGCCAGCTGATACTGCTGGTAGGACCACGTGCACTGGAGAGTATAGGCCTATGTGCACGTAAAAATGCATGGATATTATGTGCTTTAGGATGCACATGATGTATTTACATTGCCGTTGATAGTACAGTTTAAGTGGGGTTTTTTTTTCGTTATCAACCAGAAAAAAATGATATAATGTAGGCCCAGATATCATAGACCCGACTATTTAATATTACCCTTTTTTCATTTGTAACCAGTAACCTGAGTGGTTACAATGATTGATTTACAAACTCTTATGTAGTTGAGACAGGTTAGTGGTTACTGGTAACATTGGTTACAAAATAGAGTTAGGTTTGGGGTTAGTGTTAGTTAGTGTGAGGGTTAGGTTAGAGTTACATTAATTATGAGGGTTAGGCTGTTAAGGTAACCATATTGTAACCAAAAAAGACCCTTTGTGAATCATGAATCATGAAAATGACTGTCATTGCTGTTACCTTTTGTCAACAAAAAAATATATAGCTGTAACATAAAATAAAATATGCATGACCCCCTACTCAACAGTGATTAAAAGGCTTGTCAACTCTGTTACCTTTTGTCACCAAGAGAATATTAATTACTGTAACCAATGTAACCAAATAAAGTAAACCCCAATGCCCTGCTCTGTTACCCTTTGTTATCAAGAGAATATAGCTGTAATCATTGTTACTTGATGAAATAAAACTAACTAGCTGAAAGAAAATAAACATGCAGTTTCATGGTCGTATTCTATATATGTTACTTTAGTCATCAGAAAACCTTGATACTGGTTATAATGAAATGTGGTAAAAGTCGGGACTAATTTCTGACCATAATTGCCCATATTTGTTGAGAGTGTGTCCATGCCCCAAAAAAGCAAAACTGCTAATAAATATACCATTGAAATAAACATAATTTATAAATTTGTACTGCCTCTTGGCAATGTGAACCTTTGATTGGCTAGGATGAGTCTACAATATGGGCTGTTCTCAAGTCAGATCATGCCAGGTTTATTGAATAATTATAACCCTATCCTTGTCTCTTTTTCCCAGGTCAAATATTGCTGCTATTCTTGCTGAAAAGCACTGTCAGAAGTATACAAGGGGCTTTACAGATTGTGTCACAGAGTACCCAGACACGTGGCATATAGACTGTGAAAACCAGAGACTGAAGCTGCAGAGATGTTTTCAATCAAAGTAATGAGAGTGAAAGATGTGTACCGGTACTTGAATATATGTGCATAGGATTTAATTTGTAATGCATGTAGTCTCGGTACTTAACATTCCGATTTCTTAAAGATGTCTTCAAATATTTGGCAAGTTCACAATTTGCTTTTAACTTTAGGTTTGACATAAGCTGAATATGTAACTGTGTGCTAGCTAACTGAACGACTTGAGCTCCCACAAGCACCTGCTCTCTAAACCTTCAAAATTAAAGCAGGAACTTTAGATGATATATGGTTTGATGTGCTGATAAAATATAGTATCCATAGTTAGGGTGCCTGTGTGAGCTCAAAGGATGTTATGTGAATAATCACATTGATTTATTTGTTGCCTTGAATCTGCTCGTAGATGAGATTAATATTTGCGAGATAGCTTGAGCTTTTTTATGACATGCAAGAACATCAATGTTTCAGTGAGACTGTGATAAAGGTCAAGGAGAAATGTGACCCTGAGTTCTCTGTATACGAAGACTGCATCACTAGGAACCCACAGGAGATGGAGCGATGCACATCAGAGTTCCAGAAATTTATTTCCTGTGCCGACAGAGTGGCTGCAAAATCAACATAGTCCTGACATCTGTGCAGTAGAGTCAGTGAATGGAGTCCCAATGTAGATGTGATGGAAAATCAGGGAATGTTTACGAAAACTTCTCAACTTGGAAATAAACCTGTTTTTAAACCAAATGCATTGTTATAACTTATCAATATTCTTTCCTGCTTTTAATATGTATAGAACGTGGCTATGATGCAGATACATTTCATTATTTCAGACATTGTTACTGTGACCGAGTAAATAATAAAGGCCAGGTTCTTTGTTCAGGATGTTTAATATGTACAAAAAGGTGATTCTGTAAATGAATATAAACGCATATAAATATATATACAATTTATACACAGTAATTCATTACGGTTTTAATAAACCTTTAAATTTTATAATAATCTTAGTTTACCTTATGTATACACTAAGAAAAGTTATAAGTTATATAAATTAATACAATAAATACCTTGTGCGAGGTGTTGGTGTACAAAATCGCCGGACCCACAGTGAAACAAAATCAAAAGTTACCGGGTTTTATAATAATAGAAATGATCTGATTCGATAATACTAGCCAATGGGAACAACGGCCAATGGAACAGTAAAGAAAGTGTTCACCAACTCAATCCACCTGCGCACAAGAACTAGCTTAACTTAATTCATAAGTAGATATTATATATTTGAAACTATATGCATTTGAAAGTAACAAATTCTGTTGTATAATAAATAATTGATTAATTCTAAATCTGCCCACATTACTGTACAAAGAATATTTGCCACAGTTTTGATTGTAATAAAGAGAGAACCTCCCAACTGTACTCAAGGACCCTTTGCACACTGGTTCCTTTTAGGTATTTAGAAAGACCTGTCATTTTACTTAAAATAAAGAAAACTGTAATCTACAGTGCAAGTTATGCCTACTGATCATAGTAATCTCTCCCGTGATGAAAGTGGGCTAGAAAAAATTGAAAAACGCCCCTTTATGCAATATTATTTTCTTAAATTAAAATAAAACATTTCATTAATGTATAAGGGTCCATAAATTAGGTCTTCTTTCTATGAATTGGTTTCAATATAACAAAGCAATTTTGTATTGAAAGGTCAGAATACCGGTAGACCTAATACAGAATTTTCATTTGATGTAACAAGATTTTCATTTGAATATTCAATCCCTTTCAGAATAATTTTACTGTTATTGTAAACCTGGTATATGTATTACCATTTGCTAACTACAGCATTCTGTTCAGGGGAATACATGTACAAAATATAATGAATACCTACTCATGGTGTATAATTTTGTGATAAATAAATAATCTTGACCTTCATAGCTTATTCTCTTCCTTGAAGTAATAATTAATAGGTAATAAATAATATCACTACTCAATTCCCCCATATGTACTGGATACCTTGTCTTTATATCTGGAATTGAAAAGTTAAGAATAGGATTCCTTTCCTTTTATTAAGACTTAACACATTAAAATAATTAAAATTAACATTTTGATTAAAATAATTCAAGTGTTCAATCAATTGTACATCCTTTGAAAATCATACATTAACACAACACAAAAGTAATTATCATAGCTGCTATTTCAGAACGATGGGAAACTCATCAAAATGGTCTCCCTGGTGTGTAATACTTATAAGTCACATTAACAAAGCCCGGTTGAACCCCCTGTTCCTGGGGGTGAGGCACCATGCCCACTGAGGGCTGCGGCTGAGGAATAATGGCAGGATTTGGATGTGGCATCATGTTGGGTCCGGAATTTCTCTGGGGAACGGACATCATGGGATAAGGCATGCTTACAGAGGGATTACTCAGCCGACCATCTTGGAACATCACTGACTGTTGCACCGGCATGTCTTGGACATTGCCTGGATTCATCCTCTCATTGCCGCTGCCAAATGAAGTGCTCATTCTCGTCTGTGGCATGGAAGCACCCTGAACTGAGTAGCCTGTCCCATTACCCCAAGCCCCGGGTCCTTTGCTGTCAGTTTTCATGGCAAGTGCAGGTTGATTTGGTTGATAATCACCTCCTAAGTATGAATAAATTCACGTAAATTTCAAAATTCAAAAATTCACGTAAATTTCAAAATTCATTAATTCACGTAAATTTCAAAATTCAAATTTAGTTGATTTGAAACATCTGAAAATGCATGTACTATTACCTGCTCTAACATGGGATGAAGAGTTGCGTCCCCTCTGTGACCAGGTTGACTGTGTGTTGCTGCCTGGGTAACTTCCCTCCACTGGTCCCCTGTCTCCCGATGACCCGCTGTAACCACTCTGGTCTCGGTGGGAGGGCGTGGTCTTCCCGTATCCAGCATTCCTCCACAGATCATCTGTAGAGCGACCCTTAGAAACATCCTTCCTTTCTGTAGTCAATTTACTTTTATTTGAGTCCTCTGGGGATTTGTAAGAGTCTCTTTTACTAGATGATTTGTAGTCAACAAAGTCCTTCTTTGCGCGACCTTTATTTCTATCATGACTACGACCTTGGTCAATGCCTTTGCTGTATCCATGGTTGCTGCTGGATTCCATCCCCCTGCCATAGCCATGACTATTACCTGAACCATGACCTTTTGTGTATGAGGTCCCTCTTGTTTCCCCCTTGTTGTCATTTCTTGGACGATTGTAATTGCTGTTGGTTTTACTTGTATGGGGATTACGAGCTTCACGATTTCTGTTTTGATTATTCAGGGAATCATATCGATTATGGTCACGACTATAATCACTTTTACTGTGGTCATACCCACTTGGGGCTGAAGAGTTACTATTTCGATCATACTGATCATTGTCAAACTTTCTGTACACAGTAACAGTTCTTTCCCCTGCGAACTTGTTGTATCGTTCCCTTTCATCGTAGTCAGTCTGATCTTTGGAGTAGGCGATTTCACGGTGCTCCAGATACACCTCCCTTTGGTCATCCACGCGGTTGAAGTTTCGTCTTTGGTGGTCAGTGGATTGATAGTTATTATAACCTCTATCCGATCTGAAGTAAAATAACCCAGTTTAGCAAATTTGGTGTTAAAACATTTAAAATTATAAAATTTTTACAAAAAAATATGTATATTTTCATGTATGTACATTTCTATTTACAGGTACACTGTATATGGTATTTATGGTTTGTATAGTGAGAAAATATTGCTTGCAACAAAGATTGAAAATTTAACCGCAACTTTATAAATAATTACAGTAGTTATTGTTAAGAATTCAGGATCTGAGATCTTTTGTGAAGACTTACTGAGAGCTGTATCTGTTTTCTGACATGTTTTGTCGCTTGACTTGGGCTGGGTAGTCCTCTCGGTGACCTCTGGGTTCGTACGATCTCTTCAGGGCTTCCCGCCTAATTCGGTCATGCTCTTCTTTTTCAAGTCTTTAAATAAGGTGAAAATGTAATTATAAGAGTATTTCATATACATGTATTTTATATAACAAAAGATGACATAAGTTATAGGCATTTTCTTTGCCATTATAAATTTTTACAACACATCAAAAAGAGAAGAGTTTTAACATAGATGACAGTGGGTAGACTTACCTCAGTTCTTCTTTGATTTTATTTTCTTTTATTCGTATTTCTTCATTCTCTCTCTCCAGTTGTTTGACTCGCTCTGCCAGCTCGAGTTTTTCTTTTTCCTGAGCCTCCTTCTCCTTCTCCAGCCTGAGCCTTTCCTGTCGCTCCTTTTCTAGCTTTTCCCGGTCTCGCCTCTCTTGTTCCTTCATTTCCCGCTCCAGCCGTTCTCTCTCCCGCCTCTCCTGATCCAGTCTCTCTCTTTCCCGACGCTCCTGTTCCTTACGCTCTCTTTCCTGTCTCTCCCTCTCTAGCTGCTCTTGTCTTTCCTTCTCCCTTTTCTCTCTATCTCTTCTTTCCCTTTCCTGACGTTCTCTTTCTTTCCTATTTAAAAACAAAATATATTTTGTATTCTCAACATATGGCAATAATCAAAAGAGATATCTATATACCCATTGATGTATCTCAATAAAGAAAACATGTAAAGACTAGTAAATACTTCTGCTCTATACCTCTGCTTTTCCCTTTCTCGCTCCTCCTTCTTCCTGGCTTCATAACGCTCTGCACTGTGTCGGTCTCTGTGCTTCCTATCTTCATGATGCGGCTGATATCCTCTTCCCTCATCTCTATGCTGACCCCGAGACCTGTCATCAGGGGAATTCCCTGGTCCCCTAAACCTGTCTCCATCCTGAGGAGACCATCTGTTATCAACAAACCTGTCCTGTTCATTGTATCTAAAGAAGGAAGACAACCATCAAGCTTTTTATGTCCACTTTATGTAGTACCCTGGATATTAATCTTAACAAAATTAAAACATTACAGTTACTTACACTGGCTCTATGAACCTCATTCTTTCTTCTTCCCTGATCCTCATTTCTTCCGCAACTAAACGCCTTTGCTCCTCCTCAAATACTGCAATCCTCTGTTCCTCTTCAAATCTAAGTCTTTCCTCTTCCTCTCTTCTTGTGAAAAAACAAAATGACATAAGAATGGTGTCATAAATTTGACCAAGAATTCACTCTCTTTCAATTTTTAATTAATTTTTTTTTTCAACAGGTATGGATATACAAATAAATATGGTCTGTGTGGTGTTAGCAGTACATATTAAACAGGCCCACAATGGGACCTTCCAGACTGTGTGGTGTTAACGATACATATAAAACATGCACACTAGGGTCACCTGATCTGTTCCAGAAGCTGCTGTTCCTCCCACTCTCTCTCCCGTCGCTCCAGATCCAGCTGTTCCAGACGGATCTGCTCCTGTTGCTTCCTCCACTCCATTTCCTCTGTTGCTTTCCTTTAACAAAATCAACAAATAGCAATGATTTCAATCTGAACTAGATTTACTTGCTGTAAATATGTAATTCGTTTAATTGAAATAATTTTTCTTTTGCACAATGAACAAGATACACTAGGTGAAAAATGATATCCTACAAAAAATTGTACCTGATTTCATCTCTCTCTTGTTCTAGCTTGTATGCCTCAGCCCGTTGTTTGATGTGAAGATCCTTTAGTCGGCGACTTTTGTCGACTACTTGAGTGGTGCGAAAAGGAGACAATCTGTTCCGCTGCATGAGGAAAATCAATAAACATTTTAAATAGCTATCAGTATTCCAAACAAAAGACAAACACAAGAGAAAACCTGTCAATGTGACAGCAAACTGGGTTTTCTTTTGTGTGAACAGTATCCACAATTCATTTGTCAACCCTGAATTGATAAACACTACCTATCCAGAGAAATGGGTACTCTATATGCAATATTTTGCGGAAAAATGACTATGTTCAACAGTTGGTATTTTTTTTCATAAATTATCAAAAATCAAAATCCAAGTAATATGCACATCTCTGATATATGTACAATTGATCTGCAAAACAACAACTTCCTATCTTGAAAACTGTAGGAGGAGATATCAGTGCAAAAGGGGCACCCTTTTGGCAGCCGCCTACACCGCCCGCCATTTTCACCATTTCAATAACTGGATTTTTCCTTTGGAAAACCCGGTTAATAATAAGTCTAAACAATCATTTTAAACTAAATCAAAAAGTGTCTGAACCGTTTACTAATTAAAAGTTTATTTGCTTAGTTAATGGTTAAGGACTATATATGATATGGGCCTAATATGGCCCCCAAAAATGAACAACAATTTACTGTAATTCTTCGATTCCTTTGTACTGATATAAATGTGAAGTTTTTTCATGATTTTTATTTTGATCAAAATCCCCACAATTTTTAAATAGGACATCATAAAGTTAACCTTTTCCCACCATTTTCACATTTTTAGCATAAAACGACTTGTTTTCAAGCAGTTTTTCTTTCAGAAAACATCGAGCGATTGCTTGAACAAACAAAATGTTTTCATCAAAGATGTATCTATCCAAGACTTATAAGTGACAAAAAATTTGTTCTAGTCAAGGCATCGCTCTATATTTCCCATTCAAAAAAAAGATAAGAAAAATGTCAATTTTTGACCGATTTTGATTGAATTAAAATAACGTCACTTCTGACGTCATATACATGTATTGCCAGTGAGTGCAAATAAATTAAATAAATAGGTGAAAAACATATATTATATCAACTACTCTAAAAATTAACTTAACAATTTAATGTACCTGAAACACTTTTAAGAACTGCGATTTATGGGAGCCATATTAGGCCCATATCATATATAGACCTTTGTTATTGTTAATCAACTTTTCCCCTCGTTTTGACTTTCGCTGCAATTCTATCAACCAAATCTCCCTACCTGATCATAGGAGTGAGACATGGCACTGCGGGACTTGAAGTAGCCAATCCTGTGGTTCCTCATCCAGCCCGAGCTGGACTGCCAGCCCCCGCCCTCCCCACCCCCAGGCTTCCGGTTCAGATGAATTACCCTACGAGGTTTGTCTCCCTGGTCCTTACTGCTAACACTGCGGTCCCTGGAAGATATCCGACCCTCACCAGCCTTGTCAGTGGTTTTGCTCTTAAGGGAGATAATCTTAGATCCTTTCTCATTGCTTTTGCTCTTAAGGGAGATAATCTTAGATCCTTTCTCGTTGCTTTTGCTCTTAAGGGAGATAATCTTGGATCCTCTGTCATTCGTTTTGCTTTTCAGGGAGATAATCTTGGATCCTTTCTCATTTGTTTTGCTTCTCAGGGAGATAATTTTGGATCCTTTGACCTCTTTCTTTTTCTCTAAATCTGATTTTCCTGCTATATTGAAAAAGTAAACATAATGTATGAATGGACAGATTTAATTTATTCTTTTTTCTTTTGACCACATAAATAATACAATTTCTAAAGAGGAGGATAATCATCCTATTGAAAAATTGCTTCCTGTAGTCAGTAAGTTAGTAACAATTACACATCTGACCTGCTGCAGGTTTATCCCTCTTGTTATCTCTGGTTTTCAGTGTTGGTCTGGGCCTCATGTCACCAGCTTTCTTGTCAGATTGACTAATTTCTGCTTTCTGTGTCTGACCTTTGACATCAGTGAGCTTTGTCTTGGTAATGGTTTTCCCTTGTGTTTTGTTTACTTTTATGGTATTACTTGAAGTTTTAGATGCAGTTTTATTAACAGCTTCTTTCCCTGGAATACACATAAAGACCAAATAAAACCAAGTACTGTATATCATCACATTCTGAACAAATGACATCTCAAAATGTAAAAAGAAGAATACAGGGTTTGGTTTTTTTTATCAATTTACAAATACCAATGGTTAAACAATATATGAATATCTCAAAACAGTTTCTTTTTCTATTGCACCACTTATTATTTTGTTATTGAAATTTTTTTCACAGGATCATGAATGTGACAAAATAGAAATTAATAAAAAGAAAATCTTACGTTTTTCTACAGCGGTGTCACTTGAGTTTGATAACTGTGACTTCGGAAGTTCAACTTTTGGCTAAGGGGGAAAAAAGTCCGTAAGAATTATTCTTTGGCTCAATAAGAATGATGGAGAAGGAACAAAATCCTAGTAAGATGGGTGTGTGAGATAGCATAAGAGTAGTGTACATACTTCATATATTTACATACAGGTGTATTGGAAAGAATGAACTTGGTCTACCTTATCAAATGTTATACTGATAGTATTCCCATTAAGTTTGGTGTTGTTCAGACTTGCTATGCACTTCTTGGCATCCTCTATTGATGACAAGATGATGTACCCAAAACAGCTGCTGTCCGGGCTCCTGGCATTGGTCATAATCTTAGCAGCTACAACCTATAACAAGACAGACGGGTCAT
>WFKH01007768.1:4930430-4945152 GCA_016163765.1 Magallana hongkongensis | reverse complement strand
ATAGCTGTACCTTTGAAACAGAAATGTTCTTAGTTATACAATGATGGTTTACCTTGACATGTTTGTTGAAGAGAGCTTTCAAATCATTGGCCCTGGTGGAGGAATTAATCCCACTGACCCAAAGGTTGCAAGACGGCACTACCACAGGGAATAAAAAAGAGAAATCATTTAAAGTTTTCTTATCTGGGTGGAGTTTTATTTTATCATTTTTATTTATAAAATGTCCTAGCAACACAAAGTGAAAAGACTTTTAAATGAGTTACCGGTATTTATATTCAATACAAAAACGCATTACCTGGAACCTCCCCACTATTATCCTCTGATGCAGAACTGAAAAATAGTGGGTGAAACCAAATTATTTCACAAAATTAATTTCTCAAATTTAAATTCATTCTGGTTACAGGATTACTGAAATACATTTTTGCTACCTAAAAGAGCAAATTCAACTGTGAAGCTTTTTTATGGTCACAAGTATCACACCAAGATTTATTGACAAACAGATTACTTTACATTTTTCTTGCCACATGTTGCCAGCTTTCAAAAGATTCTGTATCTATTGCAAAGTCACCTTTCAATCAACTTTGTATGAGGTCATAAATAAGTTTTCCACCAACTCTTTCCAAATCCCCAAGGTCCAATAGATGAATTAATGAAACCAATAGGCGTAACAATTTGTATTCCACATTTGAATTGTGTCAATAATGTGAATTCCAATGTTCACTAAGGGCATATTATCAAGAATATGTCAAAACTCAAATTCACTTGAGCTTTTAGCACATTAAGAAACAAACAAGGCAATCTCCTCCAATCAATTCCATTTAAATGATCACACTAAGCAGGTAAATCGGTTTACATATCCTTTACATGTGTGTAACAGTGTCCCAATATTCTAAAGCCTTAGAGCCGCAGGATCAATGTATCATCAGCTCTGTGTCCTACTGTTCAGTGATCCATCACACCATGTGCAGATCTACACACCAACAAAGTGTATACTTGTCTTTTACTACAGCAAATCTCTCAAACTCTTAATTTCTGTAACACTTTTGACTCTTCTCATGTGTTTACACTGCTACATGGACTAGTATAATCTCCTCTACCCATCTTCAATAATTCTCATCTAAAGCCTTTGTAAGAGTGCTTATAACAAATGTTTGATTTCAAGCTCCATTATTACCAATCCTCTCTTTGATTCTGTTATTTCTGTACTAATGAGAGAAAAATCCCTGTGTACAACTTTTGTCCAACTTTAAAAACCAACATCTCCAAATTAGCAGGCCTTATATAGATATTCTTTCACATGTTAAATGGATGGTGCCTCTGCCTTCACACTAATCTCAACACTAGAACTCCCAGGATAAAGACAGTCTCAATATTTGCATGATATGGAGCATCTGCTTCATTACTCCAACACTAACTGATGTAGTTGTTACATCAAATCTATTATAAAGGTTAATAGCAGAAATCTAACTTAGATGGATATGGTAGATGGAAACCAAGAATCACTTGATTCAAACATTGGATAATGGAACTATAGCAAGTTTCTCTAACTGGTTGACAGCAGCAAACACTTCACTTGTAATAAATAACAAATATCCATCACCTTTATTTACTTCTGTTCAATAAGGATGAACTATATATAGATCTGAATTATTAGCAAAGGGGGATAATTTAGACTTTTATGATACTTGTTTGATACAGTGTTTACCTCTATATTAGTAACTGTTGGTAGGGATTGCCTTTACCTCTCTTAATCAGCAATGGTTGGCAAGGATTGCCTTTGTCTCTCTATAACAGCAATGGTTGGCAAGGATTTCCTTTGACTCTCTATATTAGCAATGGGTTGAAGGGATTGCCTTTGCCTATTTTTACTAGCAATGGTTGGCAAGGATTGTCTTTACCCCTCTTTATCAGCAATGGTTGGCAACAATTGCCTTTATCCCTCTTTATTAGCAATGGTTGGCAAGACTTGCCTATATATCTCTACTTCAGCAACAGTTGGCAAGGATTGCCTTTATATCTCTATTTCAGCACTGGTTGCCAAGGATTGCCTTCACTCCTCTTGATTAGCAATGGTTGGTCAGGATTGCCTTCACTCCTCTTGATTAGCAATGGTTGGCAATGATTGCCTTTGTTTCTCTTTATCAGCATTGGTTGGCAAGGATTGCCTTTATATCTCTATATCAGCATTGGTTAGCAAGGATTGCCTTCACCTGTCTTTATTAGCAATGATTAGCCAGGATTGCCTCCACCCCTCAATATTATCAATGGTTGGCCAGGACTGCTATTACCTCATTGATTTTGAAGACATGGTGAGGATCAGATTGCAGCAATAATAGTCCTAATACATCATGAATTCTACTTTTTAATGATTATTTACTCCTTGTTGCTGGATAACAGGTCATCTAATAATAGACTCATCTGGAGGATAGGGTTCATCTCCTATTCCTTTTAGACACATAAACAAAATCTCATTCATGGATTAAAATCATTGCTTATGGGGAACGATTTGTCTCTTTATCTATTACAAGTATCTACAGGGGTACAATTGTCATATTTGATGCTTTAGCCTGTTTATTTGAAAGCCTGTTAATGATGAAATCACTTTAATTAAAGGTCAACCCTTCACCGAAATCATACAATAATCTAATGCACCAAGAACTGGTTTGGAAGCTTTCTTCTTAGTACATTCAGAAATTGTAGCTCATCACATAAGGTCTGTCAACATATTCTTCATTGTTCTCTTCCACTGTTGTCATCAGACCTGCTGTTTTTCAATAACAGCATGTTATTATTGATAGAAAAAGCCAACAGTATCATAGGTCTAAATCTAATGGGCATTTCCTTCTGGAAACTAGCAATAAATAAGACAAGAAAAGAATTCACAAGAGAATCAATGATTCCTGGCAATGCCTGCGCTTAGTCAATATAGCCCTGTGTTGTTCAAAGATTGCAACAAACAAATCACTGTGGTTGATTCAGGATGGGTCCTCTGGAGGGGTAATACAACAGCCTCTAAAATCATTTCCAGAACTGATATCAAGGAGAACAATAAAAGCTGAGTGTACCTTCTCTTTTTCAAATGGAATGCTTTTAAGAGTAGCATTATTATCTACCTGTAAGTCTTTCAATTTATTCTTCATGAGCTAATTCCCCTTGCATTTTTTGTAAATTTTCTCTGCAGTACAATTATTGAACCTCTGAACATTATGGGATTGCTGAATACATCAAATACAATCTCCCACAAGGATTTTTATATGTGTACTTGTGCCATTCCCTCCAGGTGTACCTGACAAGTTCTCTCCCATTCACCTTTTTCGTAGGTAAAATAAATCTGACTCCTAATGATTACGTATCCAAACTGTTTCATCTGACAGGCTCTCCGGTAAATCAGACAGGTTGATACAAGTGAAAAAAGTCCTGACATTAATAATAATGTAATCTTCTGTTGGAGTCCACCAGCGATTGATTTTTTGGTTAATCAGCTAATCCCATGAAAATGAAGATTTCTCATTCGTGTTCTCGTATCTTAGATGGATGCAAGAATGTAAAGGCATCTATGATGCTATGCACAGATATGTCATCTTTCTCTAAGTAATCCTTTTATCAGTATATTTCAAAGTTGCCTTACGTTATATTTTTAGAGGGAACAAAAAGTAAGAAATACACATATTCAAAATAACATGTTTCCCTACCGGTAGTTACAATTAATATTTCTGCAAATTCATATCAAATACAAATGTACAAGTACTTTAAATCTGAAACAAAAGCAAATAGAAAATACAAACTTGATGAATAGAAGCTGGTTATATATCTACTTGCATATGTGTACTTATTTTACAACATGTATAAGAAACATTAAATTCTGCATGTATACAACTGCTCTTTAAATATACATTACCAAAATATTTTCAGTAAACTAAAATAAGTACACATATATAAGTACAAGTTTTCTGTATCAAAAGATCATGCACTTGCATATGAATAGATTATTCTGATGCAATATCGTTAATCTGAACAATGGTCATACAAACCAAACCTTTTAATGGAGACTTTGCTGTCCACTTTTTCTTCTCTTTCTTCACTATGCCCACTTCTTTGTCTCTGCCTGCTGTTTGACTTCTGTCCACTTCCTAAACTTGACCGCTGTCCACTGCCACCACTTGATTTGTGTCTACTGCCACTGCTTGAATTCTGCACACTGCCTCCACCTGACTTCTGCCCATTGCCTCCACTGCCACCACCTGACTTCTGCCCATTACCATTGCTTGATCTTGATCCACTGCCACCACTTGATTTCTGCACACAACCATCACTTGACTTCTGCCCACTGCTACTGCTTGATTTTTGCCCAGAACTTCTTGCTTTCTGTATACTGCTGGATTCCGTTTTCTGCCCATCTTTGCTACTGCTGCTTGATTTCTGCACTTTGCTGCTGCTGCTGTTAGATTTCGGCAGGTTTTTGCTGCTTGGTTTTTGCCTACTGGTGCTTGGTTTTTCGGGTTTATGTTCAACGTCACTGCATATTTTCTGCCCACTGCAGCTGGATCTCTGCCCACTATTACTCCCAGGCTTCTTCCCAGTGCTGTTTCTGAGCCTCTCAACACTAACTATGCTGGACTTGAGTTTCACTGAGGTTTTTCTGTCATCATTCGATCTCATGACACTGGTGCTGCTGGATCTCTGACTAGCAGTAGCATTCTCTGCTTTGTTGCTGGACTTGACTTCTTCAGTGTTGCTGTTTACAGATTTTTCTCTGTCCTTTATATCTGCATCAAGGTCATCCTGTGTGTCATCTACATACACATCCAAGGACTCCCCCACACCTCCTTGTGATTCCTCCGTCACTACTGGCCAAAACAGAAGTAATCATTAATACTAATAAATGAACTTTTTCTACTTTAACCTTACCATTTCTCATTTTCCATAAAACCTCAGTCATACAATTCACTGCAAAACCTTATAAATATGAGATGGAATGAAAGTGAGAAAAGGGCAGACATGAGTGAAAATGATAGAGGTAAGAACATGGATAAAGATTGGAGTGGTTTACACTTTATTTTCTGGTAAATGATTCAATGTAAACATGAACTCTGATTTTTGTTTTCCTGTGCTTGGTTCGGTATTTCACTTTCAGTCTCTGATGAATGCAATTGGAAGAGATGCAATTATCACAAGTAATTTGCTACTGATTTGCTTTGTCGAAGAGTTTTATTTTATAAAACTGTAGGGATCAGTGGCTACTCTGCTCAAATGATTTGGCTACTTAATGGTATGATGTGGTTACTCTGTGCCTATGATGTGCCTATTCTTTCAAAATGATATCCTGCTGCTTCTTCTGTAGCCATTTTCCATTTGGTTGCCTAGTTATTGTCATTTTTTATCATCAATTTGGAGTTGGAAGTCTTATATTATCTCATCTGGTACAGATATTTTTCGCTGATTGACAAACACTTCCAAGATTAACTTCTGGACATTATAAAACTGCTACTGTTGTTCTGCCAAGTTACTGAGGTTGATCTACTTCTTTATCAACAGGAAATGATCATGTGTGAAGTTAAAACAAGTTCACATCATCACAATTCTTCATACAATCGTACAGTTTTCTTTGGTTTTGAATTTTTTTCTTTGATTTCCTCCTCATGATGAGTTTTTTTGTAACTTCAATACTGGCAAGGCTTTCATGTTTAATCAATTGTCTAATTGTGAACTTTATGTGTCTCTTCTAATAACATTTTGTCTCCACTCTCATCTTGTGATGATTTAATCCCTGGACACCATCAGGTCACCTACATCCATTTATCTTTTTAGGTGATGTTACATTCCTCCTCTGTATTTTCAGAGTAATTCTTCAAAGTTTCTCCGTATAAATATCCTTCAGTTCCTCGGTATAAATGTTCTTCAGTTCCTTGGTATAAATGTCCTTCAGTTCCTTTGTATAATTGTCCTTCAGTTCCTCGGTATAAATGTCCTTCAGTTCCTCGGTATAAATGTTCTTTGTGTTGCACATGATGAGTGGATCACCAAGCTATCTTTAATAATCCAAAAGGTATCCTCTTCCAATCTGTACAGCAGAACTGTTTTAAACTGTTTTCTTTTCTTCCAAGTCACTAGTTCATGTTCAGTTTGACTGTTATTCTCGTTATGACTGATTGACGGCTTATCCGTGTAATCTTCTCCCATAATCCCATATCCCATAGATCCCATAAACTTCTCCCCAAGAATGTGATAATAAGTTGGTGATTAAGTTTTTTTTATTTGGTTGATGTCCATCTTCTCTCTTAATGTCCAAGCTTTCCGATTCATTAGTTTCTCTTTTGAGTTTATTAATAAGTAAGAGTTGATGATAAAGCTTGTTTGTAAACAGTCATCCATTTGGAGTATCCAAGACAAAGATTACTTGACTGGTTTCTCCTTTACGCACGTGTAGAATAAAAATTCCCCAATTTTCAAATAAAATTTGTTTCTTTGCATTATCCTAACACAAACATGTCAAAAAGCATGCACATATATTTTCAGAAATATATTCAACTCTAAATATCAAAAAATAAACATTGTTTACTTTTGATGTAAAGATGTCCACATTTACTGAGCAGCATATAAAAATCTGTCTGCATCTTCATATTTTCCATGTGTACTCTATACACATGCATTCTTTTTTCCTTTTTGATAATGAAGATGTATCGAAAGAATTTCTAATTTAAAATTACTTTAAATGCAATGAATAGCTGATTTTTTTGTTCTACCTTCACTATCTTCCTCAAAATATTCACTCTCTGTGTTATCTTCAGTTTCCAATCCATCTTCCCCACCGATCAATTCACTGTAACTCTCCTCATCATCCACCTATTTCAATTGATATTTACAAAGAATGAGTTATTTTAACAAAGCCAGGGAATTTCTAGAATAACCTTAGTGGAGACAGTCCCGAGACTATGTGAAGGCACAAGTTTACTGCAATTCTCTTAGCTACTGGGTAAGTCGAATCTCACAAAGATTACACTGAGTTAACATAGGTAAAAACATTCAGCAAGCCTAAGGATTCTTTTTTCTTGCGCAATCATTTACAGAAGAGGACAATTGACAAGGATCTGCCAGTTTAATTAGACAAAACACTGACAGTATTTACACTTGTAAGTTACAAGAATTTTTCTGTCCAATATAAAAAAAAACGAAACGGTGAATCACCTCAATGACATCAAGGAGGAGAAGATCCTCAGGTTTATCCATCTTTGTCTAGTTCTGCTTCCTGAAAAAAAGGAGAACATTTTGTAGATATACCAGGTAATGACTGTAGTACATATATAGATGCATGCATACTACCCAGCATCATCAGTGAACCCACATCTGATTCACATAAATTCTCTCCATCATCAGGGAGGGAGCTTACTTTAAACCATGGTTTGCAACAATGCAAAGATGACTACCCAGTAGAGACTCTATTTTATTTTGAGAACCTTGACCAATTCATTTATTTTTTATCGGGCTCATTGTTCCTCTGTACAATGAAACCATAACAGGGATGTGATTGGCAGAAGAAGAAATAGGAGGAAATCTTTCAATCGTGGGTCTGTACTGACCTCTAAAATGAACATTTTGATTTCCAAAACCGCTGAAATCAGCGGATCCGCTGAAAAATCACATCCCTGCCATAAAGGTGCCAAATGATTTAGCCTTAAAATTAAGTGGACTTTTCTTACAAATTATCTTTTATCAAATTCGCCTTAAATTTTTGTCACTTCATTCACTCTTAAATATACATGTACTTTAGATCACCATCTGACATCAGCCTACAGATAGTTATGTATAGATAAACAGTCAAAAGATAAAAAGTATTGGTTGGCAAAATTTTGACACTGGTGCTATCATACAAGTAATTTTTTTTCTGCAATACCAAATCATATTTGTGCTATCATACAAGTAATTTTTTTTCTGCAATACCAAATCATATTTCAGATGAACTGCAAATAAAGCACTTTATTGTCAAGCAGGGCTTTCAGAATAAATGTAATATACATAGTGTTGTAATTAATCCATACACTGAACTAATTCAACTTGAACAGGTCCAGTACAATTACTAGCTTTAGCTACGTAGCTTGAATTACCTACATACATGTAGCTTTATTTACCTACCTGAAGTAGGTTTATTTAGCTACTTTTATGCTACATGTATTTTGCTTTTTATGTAAAACAGAAAAAAGTCACAAGGAACTGTCAACATATATTTGTACTGTGTAGTTTTAAAAAATCATCCCAAATCAAAATTAGTTAAAACATTGCTGCTTTCGAGCAGTTTTAAGCAATACATGAATTTCTATTGTTTGAGTAACTGTATGCCACCTTGTGTGCAATGAGGCATGGATACATGTGATTACTTCACACTGTGCTGAATTATTACCTATCAATTATCATGTTAACCAGAAATGTTCTTCTTCAATGTTATTTCATTTAAGAAGTAGCTGTTTGGCCACACATAAACAGTTATACACAGCCTCAAAACTTTTAGAACTTTGACTGCAATTGCACTGAAAGAGCAACATTTTCAAGAGTGACTTTTTCATGAATTGTTTTCAGTCAGATCAGTTCAAAGTTGAAAATTATTGCTGCATCCAAGTGCGACTTTTTCTACAAATGCTCAATTTAGAAAAAAGTATGATTGAATAGCTAAATAAACCTACTTCAGATAGGTAAATATTTAAAGCTATGTAGATAAGTTAAGCTACGTAGCTAAATCTAGTGATTGTACTGGACCTAATCTCAGTGAGATTCGTCGAGACTGAAAAATTTTGACGGACATTCCGAAGAGATGTCCGTCAAAATTTTTTATAGTCTCGACAAATCTCACTGAGATTATACTGGCCCCAGGATCATGAAGCAGTCTTAGACTTATAGTAGCTTCCTATCATATCGCGGGTTCTATGGTATCGCGGTATTTCTGATTACGTATAGTAGCACGCGCTGAAATTGACATTTGACGGCAGGATATTTTTATACATAGTAAACAGAGACACGCTGAACATCACTGAGGTATATAATAGAGGAGATTCACAATAACATAGTTTCTGGAAATATATGCATATTTATAGATTTTTTAACAAATTAATTTAACTACCGCGATGTCATAGGTCCGGCTCATAAGTCAAAAGTTGTGAACTGACTTATAGTCTTGTGATTGAAAACTTCGATGAAATGAAATGCTATTAAAATGTGTCTGTATATTACATTGATGGTTACAAATTTTAGACGTAATTTTATGATAAATTATAATTTTATGAATGATCGAAATTTGAACTTAAGTCTAAAATACTTCATGATCCCGAGGCCTGGACCTTGAATACCGACTTGGGCATAAAATAAAGTTGTCAATTTATGTAGAAATTCTACTATATAGGGATAGGCTTTGAGTTTTGTCGAAAGTTAGTTATTAGCTCTACAACTCTTGCCTTAGCATAAATGCTGTTTGAAAAGGTCAGCTCAGTATTTAAAGAAAAAGAATTATTGTTACAACATGGGGAGGTACAGTATCGATGAACACAACTTGCACATTTATAAAACACATACCCAATTCCAATATGGCGGAGGATCAAATAACGATCAAAAATTGTATGCAGCAACACTTTAAGATTGGAAAAAATACACAAAAACTGCAACTAAAAGGTACATTTGACAGAAAACTATATCACTGACGTCACAACTCCGCCATTTTGAGTTGTAACTTTTATTGTTAACTTGTACGGCTTTTAGTCGATTTTCATTAGACATTCGTACCCCTGTGAATTCATCCAATTAGCAATCGCAACCAACATCTCGGACCTTTCCAACAAGCGGAAAATTTCGAATGCATCATGTAGGTTTCCATGACAACACCCCCTTTTTCTTTTAAATAAAACTTGATATAAACACAGGACAGTTTATCATCAGTAAAGAGATGATAAAATTCAATAATATACACTGTACCCTCACATACACCACAAGACATTCAAGGCTGTAGAGACAATACTCGTTGATGGGGACCGACTCCATTTTGCAAAAAATTCTGTTCAATTTGTAGAGGAGAGACATTTGTTCATTGACCTTTTTGCCAAGATTTGCTGAGCAATATTTGTATGTGCATTTCACATATAAAACTAATACATGTATTACATTTCACTCTATCTTTATTTCCAATTATCAATCAACAATGATATGAATGATAGAAACCATGATTCACATGTATATAAAATGTATTCAATCACTACATGATTCTATGTACAATTATGATAAACTACATGCATGAATGTGAAGATAGTTCCTATTTTTAAAAGTTCTGATTGAAAAGAGTCGACAATCATCAGTATCTCCTAAATTGAGTCTGCATGCTCTTGTATGCATCAAATCTGGGTTCTGTCTGTCCCCTGGTCAGGGAAGTGTTGGTCAGTACCATCCCTGCGGCCTGGGGGACAGAGGTCAGTAACATATTGGGGACTCCCGCTGCCAACAGTCCACTGGCCATCTGTGTACCAAATGCCTGCTGCCGCGTGTCCGCCTGTAGGCCCAGACTGCCCCCGGTCCAGCGGTCTTGGGGTTGGGAGCCTGAACTCCTACTGTCTATCTGTTGTCTGGAGGCAGACCAGCTGCTCTCTACCTTACTCCTGTCAGAGCTGCTGCCCCAGTTCCTTTGTGAACTTGGTGCACTACCTATACAATATAAACAGAAAACATGATTTAATAACTCAACAAGTCTTACTACACGTTAAATATTATACTAGTTCCACTATTAAAAAGTCAATTTTTAAAAAAAAAGATAAATTTACCAAGAAGGCCTGGCCCAGGATTGTGAGTGATCCCCACCCGTGACCTGTTTCTGTCATCCTGCAGACTGGAGCTAGTGCCCCCTCCTTGCCAGTTATCCCTGCTAGAGCTTGTCCCCCGGACAACCATCCGTGTGTCATTGCCTCCCTGTCTCTCTGAAAAGAAGCACAACAGCATGCCAGTAAATGTTGCTTTAAGGTCAAGATCTAGTAAATGATTCTAATATGTCTTTTTGGAGCTAGAACCATTATGATGTCATAATTGAATTGATGAATCTACATGTATTTCCTGTACCTTACGGCTCTAAAGGAATAATATAGAAAATGAAACAATTTCTTGACTTTCTATATTAAACTGAATAAAAGTAATCCAGATACCTATATTCAATTTGACATCATTTTAAAGGGGAGGTCAAACTCTCGTTTAATGCCATTTTTGGAGAGACTGTAGGCATTCTAGATGTATTTTATTAATCAAATTTGGTCAAAACTCTGATATTTGTTACTTATTTCCTTCATATTTTAGAGAAAATGACGGTTTAAAACATGATTTTTCATTGTGTTACCAAAAAATTAACCACCCTATCAAGTAAAGCTGTTGTTATGAAGCATCATTGGAAGAATTTATATTTCGAATTTCATAAACCTGTAGGCACCTTTCATTTACTAGATCTTGACCTTAATTAAATCCATGGTTATAAATTAGAACTACAGCCTACTCCGGATATATTGAAATTCAGGGGACCATGCAAATTATTTCAATATATCCGTATTTCAATATAAGCGAAATTGACTGACGTGAAGCCGCCATTTTTGAAAGTTCAATCCAGATGTAATCATAGAAAACCAAACCCGAACAAATTATGTGGTCATCATTTATCTATAAAAGTGAACAGATTACATGAAATATTAGTCCTTCAAAGTTTGATTAAATTATATCCGTAAGTTTTGTAAGTTTCTTTTTGTTAAATTACTATCTTAAACCTCATCATAATCTCCGATCGCATTCTTTTACGTTTTACAGGAAAATCACCAGACTCAAACGCTTAAAATACTGCTGAACGCTGCTTGTATATCACCGTAAGTGTACTCGCGATAATCTCAAAATCCTTAGCTATTTCGAATTTAGGCTTTGTTCTTTTATCAATAGCCATAACTAGTTCGTATTTAGTGTCCGAAGATATGGTTTTTCTTTTCCGTGGGGTTTCCATATTACGTCTAGCCTCAATACATCCGTATACGTAAAAACCAAAAAATTATTCAGTGAATAACTTTTACTTTTTAAAAGAAGTATAAAACCACACATAATGACAACTTATCAACTCATCAATTCACACCTTTGTATATCAACCGGTCAGTCTGGCATAATTACTGTCACCAGCCGTGACGACAGCCGCCACGGAGTACTTCAATATAACCGTTATTAAAACAACTAATTATCACCTATGGGGACCGATCAGTGGCTTCAATATAAGCGATATTTCAAAATAGCCGATTTCATTATATCCGTTAAAATAATGCAAAGAAAATGAGAGGCAAAAACTGGGGATTTATTTCCATTTCAAAATAAGCGGAATTTCAAAATAAGCGATTTCAATATTAGTGGAGTAAGCTGTATTCAGTTTGGCAAAGTGCAGAACATGTTCTTTTTTAATTCTGATTAAATTATTTTTTCTTGGCAACATCTAATTTATCTGATGTTTATTAACATTTTTGCTATTTTTCTACAGTTCCTAGCTGTGAAATCCGCACGTTAGGAGGAAAACAGCTACATGTAAGTTTTCTCCTGAATTCTTTTTTCTATACAAACAAGGAAAGTTGGCTTATAAAACCATGTTTATAGGAGTGAAGGATCATTCTGATAACATACAGTACTTTATCTCATACTATGCAAATCTGAAGTTATGCTACAGAGTTGATTCTGTACATGCATAGTATATCTAAAAGCAAATTGCTGTGATGTTCTTATGAAAAGCTACCATAACGATTTTACCATTAGTGCCAATATTCTTCAAGATAAACTCTATGCCATCAAAAGTAGCTAAAACAATAAATATAATTATATATCTTGCATCCATTTTGCTTTGTTGGATTTTGTTTGACACATTTTCGAGGATACTTTGACCAATCATAATCCTCAGAAATTGTTGTCACATCTTCAACTGCCCGGAACATTTGATATTGCAGATCTGTTAAACTTTAACAATGAAATCCACAAAAATTGGTGCTCAATGAATAACGAGGAAACCACATTGCAAGTACATATATGTATAAAATTCTCCTAAAAACCAACAATCCTGTGATATCAAAGTTATTCATACCTCTCTCCGACTTCCACTCTGATCGACTGTCCCTGGGGGGAGTTCTAGCCCCGCGTCTGTCACTGTCCCTCTCGTCTCGTCTGTCTGATCGGTCCCGCTGAAAACTGTCTCTCCTGTCATCTCGGGCATTGCTTCTGTCCCTTTCCCTGAAAATATGTGCAAAACAGCACATTACTCGAATTCCCTTCCCAGTAAACACTGTAACTGTTTCATCTTCTTGCTACATCTTTCACAGTAACTTACCGCTCGAATCTTTCGGTGCTTCTTCTTTCTGGCCTGCTATCTCTACTAAAGTTGTCCCTGTCTCGCCTGTCACCAAAAGACCTATCACTGCGGTTGTCTCTGGAGTCCACGGCCCGGTCTTCTCGTCTGTCATATCGTTCCACTTTCCTGTCAAAGGCAGTGGTTTCACTTCGATCAGACATTCGATTGTCTCTGCTATCATCATATAATCTGATAAGTAGTGGATATAACAGAATCACCATCACCACAAAACAATGCATGCAAACAAAACATCCCATGCAAAACAAACTAACTTTTTCTTCAGGCAATCTTGATCAAGTTCATGTGTAGCTTATTAACTTAATTTACATGCAAATGCCATTCTCTTCAAAAATCTATGATCAACTTCCATCAAAACAGGTTTCTGTTCAATTTCAGAATTTATTTACTGTTTTAAGTACAAACACAATGTAACTTTATCAATCATGACATACAATTTTCAACAAATTGCAAAACATCTCATAAACAGGAAGTACATGTACAGCACATAAAATATATATTATCACTGTTGGTATCGTTCAATGATTTCATGCAAAAGTAGTAGGACCTTATCCAATGACAACTGTGTACCTGTCTGAAGTAAATGTTGAGTTAGCAGTGAATCGAGTCTCCGTGACAGCTGGACGTTTGGCCTCAGTCCAGAATTCCTCTCTGCCTCCGCGAGAATCATAGGGTCTTTTCATTGCCATTCTTCTCATTTGCTCAGCTTCCAGTCTGTTTGGATAAAAGAATTCTTGTCAATACTGTGTGTTCTTTTAAATTCATGTACACAGTGCATATTCATCAACATACAAGTCAGAATTGAAAATCTTTATTTTTAAACCAAGATGTAACCAAATCTACATGTATATAGAAAATATCTGTAAATCCACTGAGGCCTTAACTGAACTGGGAAAATCAACTCAAACATAACCTGAGCTGTGATGACTACAAGGGCTTTCAATCATTTTGAAGTGAAAAAATAAATTACTCAATCAAAGTGGCTTTTTAAGAATTACAATGTAATTCCAATAGTTTATTTTTTATGAAATTCAGACTGGCTTATTCAGATCATTAAAACAGTGGAAAAATTGCTTCCTGCCTCCACTTATTGAAACTACTTTATAATCAACAAAGGCAAAATTGCTTCCTGCCTCCACTTATTGAAACTACTTTATAATCAACAAAGGCCTTGTCTGAGTTGTGACAATCATTCGAGACCTTACCTGAGCTGTGACAATCACCTGAGTCTTTACCTGAGCTGTGACAATCACCCGAGTCTTTACCTGAGCTGTGACAATCACCTGAGCTGTGACAATCACCTGAGTCTTTACCTGAGCTGTGACAATCACC
>WFKH01007768.1:4885966-4930420 GCA_016163765.1 Magallana hongkongensis | reverse complement strand
GAGCTGTGACAATCACCTGAGTCTTTACCTGAGCTGTGACAATCACCCGAGTCTTTACCTAAGCTGTGACAACCTGAGCTGTGACAATCACCTGAGTCTTTACCTGAGCTGTGACAATCACCTGAGTCTTTACCTGAGCTGTGACAATCACCTGAGGTCTTACCTAAGCTGCTCTAGCCTCCTCTTGTCCTCCCTCTCCCTCTCTAGTCTGTCACGCTCCAACTGCTCCAGTCTCAACTTCTCAAGACGCTGCAACTCCAGCTTCTCTTTCTCCAGCTGGTCCCGGTCTCTCCTGTATAAATAATGCAACTCTATGTAATCAATCTACACTAACATCTGACTGTGGTCACAGTAGCCCATCAGATTTAAATGACTATAAAATTATTTTTATTTGCATGCGAGAAAATTAACTGTAGTAAATCGTTAAGTTGCTCCGAATAAAAGATTGTTTACAGTGACTAAACAAGATGCGGGATTAATCTGAACCTGAATGGAGTCAAAAGGTGACCGTTATTTTACCTGAGCTTTTCCCTTTCTCTAGCCAGACGTATGGCCTCAGCCCTCTGCTTCATGTGAACATCCCTTTGTCGCTTCTTCTCTTGCTCAATCTCCCATCGTCTTTTCCTTTCTTCCTCTCTCATTCTACGCTCCCTCTGTCGCAGTCGCTCTCTCTCCCTTTCCTCCTGCAATAAGTACAAAATTAAATAAAAGATACTTATCTATTCCATTAAATAACTGTAGATATAAATGTGCACACTGCTACCATTTCCACTGTGTATACCTTGATCTTATCAAAGGATAGAACATCTTTCTTCTCCTCTTTCTTCGGTTCACTCTTGGAGTGACTTGATGTAATTGACTTTGCCCGTTCTGAGGGTGCCCCTTCCTTGGTTTCTTTAGACTCTTCCTCCTTAATTACAACAACAGGTTCCCCCTTCTCTTTATCCATTACTACGGTTCTTGGCTTATCTGAAGAATCAATTCTTATCTAAATTCTGGATTTCATTTGTAAAGATGTAAAATTTCATTAGTTATCCATTCAACTACATGTAAGGCCATCAAAAATTAATTCCTTGGTTCTCAGGCCCACGCGCATCTGATTTAACATTGCGCATTGCCAATTTTTATCATTAAATGAATAAAATAAAATTTCGATAGTGCGCTTGCTTATTCCGGACAAAAAAAATTCCAGATTGAGGACCGCATTTTAGATACCCAAGTCAGTAAAATGCTTGACTTAATAAAGAACATAATTGCAAACATGGCGATGATTCAGATTTAATTATAACAATTGCAAATGGCCGCCGAATCTAGTTACGAGATGCTGTGTTTAGTTATGATCGCGACAGCAATGATTTTAGTGTTGGTATATGAAGAAGAACGTTTAACCTCAAATGCATATAGGAGGAGAGTTCCTGCAGCTTGTACTATACTAAACATCCCATTATGCTTAAACACATGGCTTTCTCAAGCCTCCTAGTTGTGGTGTTTCTTGAAGAACATGATGACTCATTTATTTCATTTAGTTTGAGCTAAAAAATCCGATACAGTCATTGCAAGGTAACTATTTATTTGCTTTAAAACATCTCTTTTTCTGGATTTGAATAAGAATTGCACATTGTTAAAATAAAAAGAAAAATACCACATCCTTTTTTTGTTAAATAAAAAGAAAAAAATATCACCGCCCGACCGCATCTGTTTTTGAAAATGTTGGCCTGAGAACCAAGACATTAATTTTTTAGGGCCTAAATATATGTACTATCTTTTAATTATAGAAATAAAGATGAGACTTCTACCGTCAGTCTTTTTAGGTGTAGTTTTTCTAACAGTATGGACATCTTTCTTTACAGGCTCTTTCTTCTCCTCTTTTTTGGTGGGAGTTTTGTCATCTTTTTTCTCATCCTTTTTGTTCTCTTTCTTATCTGCTGTTTTCTTTTCATCTCTTTTACCTGCAGAAGATTAAAACTTAATCACTGAACATCCATTTTAAGTCTAGAAATGGTATACACACAGAAGAATTACCAACCACATTCTTCCTTACCCCTATCATCTCGTTTAACCGGAGGAGCTTTCCTGTCTTCAGCCTTAACACCACGGCTTGCTGGACCTGGGGTACCTGCCATACTTTTTGCTTGAGCCCCAGGTTCATTTTTGGCCTGTCAAGATTGAAATTTGACATCAATAACAAAGATACATGTATCAAAATCATAATTTCTAAAAATTCAAATAAGCATTGAGAATTAGAAAACAATTTCCGGAGTCTTTCAAAGCTTTTTCTATCTATAAATTACCCTTTCTACAGAAATCATTTTGCCATGGAGTTCAGTGCGGTGCAGATGCTGAATACACTTGGATGCTTCATCTGCTGTGGACATGGTAACAAACCCATAACATCTGGATCCAGGACTTTTAGCATTTGTTACAACTTTAGCACCAACAACCTAACAAACAAGTACAAGCATAAAATTAGAATTATACTTTTCCAAAGTTTATCAAATATCACTCAGCCATTTTTTTAGCAGATGGTAAATTTGGTATTTTGGAGAACAAAAAGTTTCCTGACATTGCAAACCAGTAGCTTATAGGCAAAGGTGCAAATTTTAGAATTTTACATTTGTAAATTTTACTGAGCTACTACCATACTTAAAAAAAAAAATAAACCAAAGTTACCACCCCCATAAAAAAAAATCATACTGCACAATTAAACTCCACATACTTTCCCATATTTGCTGAACAAAGATTTTAAATCTGTTGCTCTGGTAGATGAGGACAACCCACTGACCCACAGATTCCTGCCAGATGTGCTTTTCCCTGTAATTTGTTAAGGCATTATAAGACAATGAAAATACCGTAAAGTATCGTGTATAATACGCACTCGTGTATAATACGCACCCCCCAAAGTTGACCAAAAAATGGTGAAAAAACAGCAGGTCCTATGTATAACACGCACCCAAAAAATGGCGAAATCAACGGCCGCCATTTCCCCCAAAACTATCGGTGTTTCATGATAATATTAAAATCCATATGCAATTTCTGTAATTTTGTGATCGGAACACAGCTCAGACGATGAAAATCGACGGCCGCCATTTTTCCAAATACATGTAACTATCGATGTTTAATGATAATTTTATAACCCAAGTGCAATTACTGTAATTTCGTGGTCGGAACATGGCCCAAGCGATATTAGAGTCAAAGTTCTTACAATTTTACTATAAAAAACTGTATGATTTACAAAAGTGGTATCAAATGGGGCCTATCATTTGACACTTCGTACAGTAAGAGTTTCTTATAGTTACACAACATTGGAGAAGTTGAAGATCAATCATCATATGTAGAGAAGAACGGCAACCGAGCTTTGTGCTTAAAAGTAATAATGTTTGCAGATATAAACCAAAACAACATCAAGAGAAATGATTTAATTGATTAATTAAACTGTTTGATTGTTGTTAAATAAACATTGTGAAGAAACGTATGTATGTCGTATATCGTCATTATCAAGTCGTACAAATGATCGATTTATTATTAGCAGTGTCTATGTAAAGCAATACAGTAACGTTTAACTGGAAATAAAGTAATCAAATTAAAATAAAATAATAATTATTGCTAATCTTCATGGACTTGAAAACACCCTGTGAAGTCCGACACGAGACAGGTGCATGCTTCTGACACCGGAAATTGTTAAACAAACATTGACCACACGCCGAGTCAACAGGTGGCTGCTTACGTAATGGCGAATACACTGGCGATTTTAAAACTTGTTTGATGCAAGGAATAGTGTTGAGAAAGGATAAATATTTAAATACATGGAAATAAAACTGAGAACAAGGTATTTCTGACGCAGTAAATATAGTATACACGCATACAACTTGCATACCACGCTATATCGGCAGTATACACTCATACAACTTGCATAACACGCTATATCGGCAGTCACTACTCCCGTGGTATCAAAAATCACGGCTTGAAAAAATGGGGTAAATTTTGGTCCTATGTACAACACGCACCCCCCACTTTTGATCAAATTTTGGCTGAAAAAAAGTGCGTGTTATACACGCGACTTTACGGTATAACAATATCAACTGTAATTGATAATTCTTAGTGTTTGGAAGGCTTACCTTTGTCATCCTTTTTCTGATCCTTAATATCAGTGCTGAAAATGTTACAATGAAAATGTTAAAAATAGATTCAGTGTATGATTGAAAGTTCACTGCAATAAAATAAATGCATGTAAATTGTTAGCAATAAAAGCTGGGTTTTTGATTATGGATCCAATTCTTCATTTATATGTATATGAACTTCAGTTAGAAAATTCTTCTTCACATGGAAATCTTCTGAGGACCGTGCGAAATGACTTCTGCCTGGCAAACTGGGAAGTGGTGTGGTACGTACTTTATAATTAAGTCATAGGTTCAGTTGATGATGGCACAAATTGATGTGTATTGATAAAAATAATAATTACATGTATATATTCATGTTAAAATGGGTTGGATAAGAGCTACAGAAAGAAAAAAGGGAGTTTGTATTTCTCTCCTAGCCATCATTCTATGATGTAGGAACAGAAAGGATGATCTCTAACCTGTTGAGACATGCCATCTCCCATGAAGGAAAAGGAAAGCAAAAACAATGTACCATACAAACCCCACCGACCTTTTGGACTTGTTGTCATCGGTCTTTTCTGCAGGCCTGGGAGTGGTGGCGGCGGTGGTTGTGGTGGCAGAAGAGGAAAGAGTGGAATCGGCTTCTGTCGTTTTGGAAGTGTCAGCTTTTTCAGGGCCTGAACTGTCTTTGTTACCATTGGAGCTTGCGACTGTGGAGCTTTCTGGGACTCTTTCCCCTCCCGATGTGTCCATTGCTTCATTACCTGGGGCTGCTGCAGCTTTACCACCGGCTTTTGATGTTCTAGTTTCAAGGATGTCAGAATCAAGGTCATTCTGTGTGTCGTCCACATGAACATCCAAAGGTTCTGGCTCCTCTGGATTCTGTGCACTTGTTGTGTCTGGATCTGCTTTACCATCCTCCTGCATAGCTTCATCGACACTGGAGGTGACCGATTCCTTGCTTTCTGGTTGTTGTGAAGTTTCTTGCTTGACACCATTTGGAGTTGTTTCATTGTTTCCGGATTCATTAGATGGTACTGAAGATTTGGACGTTACTTCTTGGGCCTCAGTTTTGATCGCCACATCATGACTAGGTGTAGACTGAGCAGATGCTACAGAAATTCAATTCATTAAAATTTTATGACTGAACACAATGACATCATTTGTAAATGTCCTGATATAGAATGGAACATGTGATTTGTGGGCACGGGATAAAGACCATTGATTTTCTACAAGCTTACTTATTTTAATTCATAAACATCCCAATATTCCCCTTTTTGAAACTGTCTACTTTATACAAGATAACAAGAAGTGCTAAAAGCATCCCAAAAATTGACAGGGTTCAGACATCTGTGTCCTTCAACAATGTAGTAAATCCAATTTCTGTCACTGAAGTTTAGTTGTCAATCTTCTTTTTGGAATACTTGAACAGTCAGTGTAACTTCTTGGTGTAGAATTACTTCTTGGTGTAGCTTCTTCCAATTTTTATTCTTCTTTTTCATATAGAATGACTTTTATGTCATTAGGATTACTTCTTCATGGATTCCTCATTTTTTGGCAAACATACAAACAAGTATCACTTCTGTTGGAAAAACAATCCAGGGACTTTGATGCATGATAATCATCAAACAGCTTCATATATATGTATTAAAAGTTTTCTTTCCAGAGAGTTCAGTCCATTTTGTACAGCAGAAGGATCCATCACTTGGAAATTGTTTATAAAAGGAAAATCCATAGTTTGTCGTCTCATGACTTTGTGCAGCTGATCATGACTTTGACATGCTTAAGTCCAATATCAGCACAACCTCCACTACACAATTCCTTAACCTATATAAACCCCTAAACAGGTACTGTATATGTAAATCATTGTTACACTCATTATGTACACTTTACCTGAAGCAGTTACTATACCTTTGTTGTCTGTTGTTTCTACAGAGATCTCCCCCTTTGTTACAGTCACGTTGATAGAAATCTCAGTTTGGTCCACATGCATTACATTTTTCTCAGCTTTTTCAGCTTCCTACAATTCAAAATGTAAGCAAATAATAGAAAAAATATTTAAAGAACTGGAATTTCTTCACCTTTATATTTCAAATCAAATTATGTTTGACTCAAACTCAAATTGAACTTGAATGGAAAAAGACTAGATCATGCTAGATGTTGAACATTCTTCACTCCCAATTCAACAGATAAAAAGATAAATAATGTTCAGAGAGAGAGAGAGAGAGAGAAAGAGAGAGAGAGAGAGAGAATATAACAATGCATCATGGTAGAATACATGTCACAACAGGAACTCTTGCTGAAAGCGACATTTGTTATACCTGCTTGACTTCAGATTGTTCACTGGTAGGTTTTACGTCAGTCTCCATAGCTTCTGTTGTGTCAGGAGCATCCTTAATGGTTAATATGGTTACAATTACAGTCTTAAACAATTCTGTCATTTGACAATTTCTATTCTTTTCTATCTAAATGCTTATTTCAGTGAATACATGTTTGCAAATCAATATGAACAGTAAGAGACCTGTACCTCCAAAAGTTTAGCATCATCAACGACAGCATCGTCTCCATTTTCTTGTTTATCATCCTCTGACGTCAGTAAAGAGTCTTCCATCTCCTCCTCATCCCCATCCTGTAAATCAACACTGGGTATAAACAAGTGACCACAGGAAGAGCAATTTTATTATTGTAAATATTCAACCTCTAGTAAATTAGTCAGACAATGACAGAAATTTGAACTAAAAGGTCCTTATCATCAGTACTGATACTTTTTTTCAGTATTGGGGGTGTTGGTGCCCCCCCCCACCCCCACCCCAATAAATTAAATCCCTATCTCAGCAAAAGACATCATTCTTCAGACCAGACCAATGTGTTTCACGTCAGTTGTGGCATTTAAAACACAGCATTAGGTCCTAATGTCAAGTTTATAGAAGAATGTGACTAAAAACTGCACGGATTGACCAAATTATAAAAGGGAACAATCCCCAAACAGGATAAATCAAAAGGACAAGTAGCAGAAGATCAGTGAACCTGTTATGCATTTTCTTTTCAAACTACAAAATTTTATTCTCATTTTACAAAACCAAAAATTGACACCAGATATTGAAGGGATTCTTTTTTTGAATCCTAGGAAAAATGAACATCATATTAAAGAAATATTGCAACATTTGTTGAAATTTAAAAATTTGTCCATCAGCAACACAGTGCTAACACTTTCACTTTTAGTGTTTCTTTTTCCCTTGTACTAAAAACATTAATTTATTACAGATTTAGATACAGTAATTTAGAGAAAAAAGCATTAGGAATAAATCTACCAGTATTTCCATCCCATTAAGAACACTAAAAAATCATTGTTTTAGTATAAAAATAAATTTATTTACCTTTTCTCTTGTTTCATCTTTTTCCTCCGATTCTGAAAATTGACAAATCTTTTTTTTTTAAATTCTGATTTATTTCAATATGTATTTTTAATGCAACACTTCACAGAAAATATAGTAATCTTACTGTCATTAGCTTTGCTTGCAATTCCTTTTTTGGGTGTGTTTGCTGATTCAAAAATGAATTCTTCTAGGTTATGTCCTTCCTCTTCCAAGGCCTAGAAAATACTTTGTTTAAATTTCAACAATTCTAAAATATTGATAATTTACACAATTTCAAGACATACAAAGCCTATCACTGGGACATGTTACCAATTACTTTTTTTAGTATAAAAAATGAATCAATTTATATTGCACTACTCCCATTATTTTCAACAAATATATAAGAAATTGCAAACAATGCATGCATTTTATAGAAGATCTATATATCTTCAAAAGAAAATAGAAACCAATCCTCATTTACTCTTCTGTTGTAACCTCATCGAAACCTAAATAGATGTCATAACAGTATCTCACAAACGGTTCACCTCAAAATGTGTCTGAGGCAAAATAATTCCATTTTGGAATTTTGGACGTATCCGCCTGCGACAGGGGCCGATTTTTTTTTATGAGATGAAAAACAATGTGCAAGACGTCTGACTATCCTAGTTTTGTAATAATGCCAGGTCATTTGAATTTTCTATGTTGTTTCCGGAGGCGGGTGAAAAAGCCTGGGTTTGATTTTCAAGCACGTGTAACTTCTACTTATAAACAAAGTCTCATGCCTTGCTGGAATGCACGTGTGTTTTTTGCTACTGAATTGTAAACTAAATGTTGTTTAAAAAGATTGCGCGAGTTTTTTTTCCAGAAGTTCGTTTTGAATTTATAACCTGTATCTAAAGTTGCGCAATTTTGGTCAGAATATATAGCAAAATTTAGTACTGTAGTGACACCTTCAACTTGTTAAAATCTTCCATTAGACTTTCGCACTATACATATCCACTCCTATTCATTGCAGAAAGAAAATCAGTGCAAAGATTAAGCGTAGAAAAATAAAGTATAAAAACAACAAATAGATAGGTTCTAGAAAAAGTAGAATATGTTTTTGGGATTGATGCATAGATCTATGCTTTTCCTTTTAATTTCAATATGGCGGCACTTCACGAGGCTGGCGTTACAAAACTGCAATCATTAGCATGTACATGCATTTATACCTTTTGCAACCGTTCTGTCAATACAGCTTTGACTCCAGTTTTATCTAAGCCCCTCTTTTCCAACTCCTGGCGCAAATCAACGACGCGCAAATCGGCAAGTTTTCGTGATGCACCTTCGGCGGCCATAGCTTTTCCTGGAAAGTCCCGGATGAAAAAAAAAATAAGTTTTTAAATATTTTTTGTTTTGACATATAAGTTCTTTTATTTGTGACGTTTTGTCGTTGTTATGTTATGATTAGTTGGCTGAATGTCAAAAAAGAATTTTAAAAGATATTTTATATATTGTTCGAATATTCTCCGTAAAAACTATTTGCATCTTTTCCTTTAAAAATGGCGACTTCCTTGGATTTGCAATGTTTATCATCTACTGAACAGTAAGATACTAAAAAAATGATATCGAATTGGCTGTCGAGCTCTCGAACTTATTCATTTATAAAAGAGACACAAACGTTATGAATTTGTTGTAGAATCCAAGATATATTTTAAAAGGATACAGCTGCCCCGGTTTCCGTTCCATCACTTTTTGTTGATTTTTATTTTCTTTATAAAAAAACCCCCTCAAACCTATCAGCAAATAACAGTTGAAATTGATGCAAGGCAAAAATTGTAAGAGATCTCTTTGTACAAATTTCTCAGGTCCAGTACAATCACAACATTTAGCCACAGGGGCTTGTGTAGAAAAAAAAATCATTAAAAAAGTGGGTACCTCGGAGAAAATAAAAAAAACATCGTTAAAAAAGTTTTTTAAAAACTTGGAGGAAAAATAACAAGGGAGAACGCCATCTTGGATACCGCCTCGCTTCATCAGCTAATTTCTCATTTGAAACGTTATACTAGAAACTTGCGCCAATTCGTATTCCTTTATAAATGATTCTTCTTTAAGATCCCACCTTCAGTTTAATTCTTTTCAAGTCTACATCAACAAATTTTATCTTTTTCTCGCGTAAACATCCGAAATTGACAACTCCTTGGCTTTTCCCATAACCAATCGTATGACAGAGATCTCACATGCCGTACTTTCGCTTTCTGCAGAAGCCAGGGAGTTGTCAATTTTGAATGTTTACACGAGAAATCAACAAGTTTGTTAATGTTGGTGTAAAAAAAAACTAAACTGGAGGTGATAGCTCAAAGAAGAATCATTTTATAAAGGAATACGAATTGGCGCATATGTATAGTTTAACAATTTAAATGAGAAATTAGCTAATGAAGCAAGGTGGTATCCAAGATGGCGTCCTCCCTTGTTATTTTTCCTCTGAGGTACCCACTTTTTTAACGATGTTTTTTTTTTCTACACAAGCTCCTGTGATTTAGCTACAGTGAAGTCGCCAATTCCATGTCGTCTCTAATTCCGGGTCACTCCTACTAGTGTCATGTCATATTGTTTAAAATGAAGCAGAAAAATCTATATAAATACATCGATCACGAACTATGGGCCTTTCTGTATTTGATCAGTAAAAAATATTTGAAGGTAAACATTTACAGACCATGCGAGAAACGAAATTAGGAATCAAGCGCTTTCGAGATGGAGATTTTCACTTATCTTTGACATGCTACTTTCATTATTTACGCTGCAGCATGGTTGATGAGAAAGTGTGGTCTAGTATTAATAGCTGCAAAATATTGCACATGCATTCAGTTATCTGTCAAAAATTGTTCATAATGATAAGTGCTCAATTAAATTTACCCTTATTGATAAATTAAACTGAAGGAGTTTCCCCAATTGCGGGTCAGTTTATCTGAAACGTATTTTTTGTGGTTTAACGATAACATGTAAGAGGGAGAAAAAGAAATTCAATTGAATAAAGTTTTCCATGCCGCTCTGTTGCCATTATATTTATCTTATTCGGGTTTTTTTCTTTGTTTTTATTTTCCCTAGTGTCACATAATGATTGACATAATGATTAATTCATTCTGAATCACTACTCTCATTAACATTTAGAAATGGGTCCATGTTACTTGTGTATCATTGGTTTTAAATATTTTTCCTGAGGGGCAATATTTTTTCAATGCTGCAAATTTATAAAAATCATGTTCCAAAACGATTCTCCGACATTACAGAGACCTTGAAGTCACATGACCCGGATATGGAGAAAATGATACAGGCCTTGTTGAAATACCTCTGTAAACATTGTTCCCGGGAATTTATTTTAAAAAACAAAATTATTGTTTAATTGCTCACAAATTTAACTTTCAATATGTATATAGTATGAAATAAAAATTAAGCAACTTTGCAAAATATCAACGAAACAGTCTAACATGACCCGGAATTGGCGACTTCACTGTACTTAGCTTGAATAACCTACATAGCTTTATTTACCTACCTGAAGTAGGTTTATTAAGATACTAAGATTATGCAATTTCGCTTTTTTCTAAAACAGACAAAAAGTCGCAAGGAACTGCCAACCTATATTTGTACTGTGTACTTGTTTTTAAAAAAGTAACCCAGAGCAAAAATAGTTAAAACATCGCTGCTTTTGAGCAGTTTCAAGCAAAACATGCATTTCTATTGTTTGAGTAACTGTAGATCACCTTGTGTGTGATGATGCATGGATAAGTGTGATTACTTTACATTTTGCTGAATTATTACCAATCAATTATCATGTTAACCAGAACTGTTCTTTAATTGTTATTTCATTTAAATAATAGCTGTTTGGTCAAACATAAGCAGTTATACATTTCCTCAAAACTTTAAAAACTTTGACTGCAATTGCGCTGAAAGAGCAACATTTTCAAGAGTGATTTTTTCATGAATTGTTTTCAGATCAGTTTAAAGTTGAAAATTACTGTTGCACCTAATAAAATTGCGACTTTTTATACAAATGCTCAATTATGAAAAAAATATGATTGAGTACCTAGATAAACCTACTTGAGGTAGATAAATAAATCTATGTAGGTACATGTAATTCAAGCTACGTAGCTAAATCTAGTGATTGTACACGGACCTGTTTCTTACTGGGTTTTATAATGGAGATATCTGATATCTTTTATCCATTCGAAAGTTTCTTTGAATACCGCAGTTTTATGGTGCGACCGTATGGGAGAGCGCAGCATATATTTACATATATGCCCAGAAATTAGTCCTGACTTTTACCCCTTTCTATTTGTAACCAGTAACATTGGTTACATTGGCTACAATGCTTGATTATGAATGATTTACAAACCTTTGATGTACTTGTGACTGGTTACAGTGGTTGCTAGTAACATTGGTTACAAAATAGGTTAGGTTTGAATTAGAGTTATAGGTTTTGGGGTTAGGGTTAGTTAGTGTTTAGTGTGGCTTCCAAATGGATGCATCATCGTGACAGGGACGTATATAATAAGTTATTATATACACCCCTGATCGTAATAAAAAAAATGAATGAAAATAAAATATTTTACGCCTCAGCTGCATACATGTATAAACATTTATGTTTTACAGTGTGGCCATCTGGAAACACGATCACAATTTCATTATCAGATTCCATAGAAACGTGCACAGTTGGATCTGCCTATCTATTTATTCATTACGTGAAAGGTCGCGTGCTCAGTCTAGACAATGTGACGTCATTTTCGTAGAGCAGACATCACTTGACAATTTCCGCCAGAGTAACAATGCTTCAACCAATTTACCAAGAAAATAGCTTAAAACAACTAGTTACAAACCATTTTTCAGAATCAGCAGAAATATTTTATTCATCTCTTTAATGCATGGCATTCTTAAAATAAATTTTACCTGTCATCCTGAGAATATGACATTGGTAGCCATATGCATTTTACATGGAATTGTGGGTATGATTCTGACAACAAAAAATTCAGTATGTCAAAGGGAGCAAAAGTTCAAATTTTCTCTTTGCCCAGGTGTTGTCGTTAGAGCTCGCAGTTTGCCGGCGCTCTGCGCTGGTGAACTGTGCTCACTATTATCTTCGCGTTCATGTTGTTTGTAATGCAGAATCCTGTGGACTTTTTATCTTTAGCTGTGTATTGAAACCTGAAGTGATAGTGGTGGCGTTTCAGAAGCAACATCAAAGACTTTTTTCATTTTAGTGTATGCATGTAGTTTGGACACAAAAGAATTTATAAATTTAGAAGTAATTAGCAAAATGTGCTGGAAAAAGGGAACTTCAGACTGAGTGTAATCCAAGATTCCTCAGATTTTAACCCCATGCAGCTTTTATAATATGATACATGTATATGCCTCAGAGTGGAGACTTTATTGAAAAACTGGGAATTCTGCGACACCAGCTGGTGTCGCGACTCTATTTACCTTTTTCATCTTTATTTTGTGAATCTAACTGCTGAAATGTAGAGAAGCGGGGCCAAGCATTCAGAAAATAAATTTATTTAAATTATTCTTCTAAAACCTGCTCATCACTTATATGACGCTTTCGCTGTCCAAACTGACATATGAAGCATCACTTTGAATTTGGTGGTCCCTTTTTTTGCACATGACGTCAGCACACAAACACACAGGATAGGACAAGTTAGATAAATATTTAGAGATAACCCATCAAAAATACTTCTAAAGAGAATAGCCAGTGAGAGAGATACAGAAATTACAAAAAGTCTCAGCCCTAGGCAGAACTCAGGCCGAAAATTTTTACTCATTCAAATATTTGGAATAAAATATATTTTTAGAACATTTATGGCATTTTTTACATTGCATCTTATATTAAACAAAGAGCCATAAGGGTCAAGGGTTGATAAACAGTGACTGAGGGCTTGTGACATAGGATGAAATATACAAAAATTTTATGTCATTTTTAGCTCACCTGAGATGAAAGCTCAAGTGAGCTTTTCTGATCACTTTTTGTCCGGTGTCCATCTGTCTGTCTGTCTGTCTGTCTATAAACTTAATTTTAACATTTTCGACTTCTTCTCCAGAACCACTGGGCCAATTTCAACCAAACTTGGCACAAAGCATCTTTAGGTGAGGGGATTCAGGTTTGTTAAAATGAAGGGCCATGCCCTCTTTCAAAGGGAGATAATTAAGAATTATTTTAAAAAAATTGGTATCTTTTAAAAATCTTCTTCTCAAAAAGCAATTGGCCAGAAAAGCTGTAATTTGTATGGAAGCATCCTCAAGTAGTGTAGATTCAAGTTTGTTCAAATCATGATCCCCAGGGGTGCGGTGGGGCCACCACCAGGGGTCGAATTGTTAATAGGAATATATAGAGAAAAATCTTTAAAAATCTTCTTCTCAAAAACCAATTGACCAGAAAAGCTGTAACTTGTGTGGAATCACCCTCAGGTAGTGTAGATTCTAGTTTGTTCAAACTAGGGGGTAGGGTGGGGCCACCATGGGGGTCGAATTTTTTACATAGGAATGTAAAGAGAAATATCTTCTTTTCGAAAACCAATTAAGCAGAAAAGCTGTTACTTGAGTGGAAGCATCCTCAGGTAGTGTAATATATAGAGAGAAAAATCCTTAAAAGTCAAATAAAAAAGGATGAGACTATAATTGGGGGGGGGGTGTTGAATTTTTACATAAGAAATAAATTTGATCATTCTCAAAAATATATAGTATATAGTATTACTAATATGCAAGCATATTGACTTTTGTTGATTCTCAGTTGTTTAGACTGTGACCCTGGATAATTCTTGGGCCACACAAGGGGTTCAAAGTTTGATATAGGTTTATATGAACAGTTGTTTAAGATCTTTTTGAGAATGGTAATGCTCAGTATGTGATATAACTACGAAATCATCTAGTTACAAAAGGGGCTCAACATAAGAACATCTGTAGAAAATTTTGAAAATCTTTTAATACAGGATATATTTTACTCATTCATTGTCCTGATATTTTGGATATGACTTCATAAATCTGATTTTATTATGTCTAGTGTTGCTCAGGGGAGCGATGTGGCCCATGGGCCTCTTGTTATATTCTGTTATTTTATAAGATCCCATACCAAAAAAAAGCACTAAAAAGTTATACCTATGAACCCTTAAAAAAGTTACAAAAAAGTCATAACTAAGTTAGCACAATTTGGAACCATCTGATCAACTATGGTTCCAAATTAGCATCAAAAAGTTATACCTATATTGTAACTTTTTGCTTAAGTACAAAAAAGTCATAACTAAAGTGTAACTATTGAAAATTTATTTTTTCCTTAAAATAAAAATAGGTATAAAAAAGTTATTAAAAAGTTATAATAAAGTTATCATTTAGGTACAGAAAAGTTACAAATTTTAGTTACAGAAAAGTTATCATTTAGGTACAAAAAAGTTATACATATAGTTACAGAAAAGTTATCATTTAGGTACAGAAAAGTTATATAGTTACAGAAAAGTTATCATTTAGTTACAGAAAAGTTATAGATTTAGGTACAAAAAAGTTATACATATAGTTACAGAAAAGTTATCATTTAGTTACAGAAAAGTTATAGATTTAGGTACAAAAAAGTTATCATATAGGTACAGAAAAGTTACCATTTAGGTACAGAAAAGTTACACAGAAAATTTACAGATGTAGGCTCAAAAATTTATCATAAACTTCAGGTAAATAAAAAACCAGGTAAAGGTTTTATACAGATGAAAAAAAAAGTCCCCTATGTTGACACAAAGAACTTTTCATCAAATTGTTTTTGCTCTTGAATAGGAATTTAAAATCATATCTGTTCATGTGAGCAAAATACACAATAAGTCATTGTTTTTGTCAATCAATATATTATAGAGTTTATCGAATTATATTTTCATCTACCGAGTATGTTTTCCTCCAATTCTTATGGAAATTTATAGTTAATTCATAGCTCTATAAAAACAGCCAGACTGAAATCTACACGCCCCTTTTATCGATTGGTCAAAACCTACAATAAATTAAGAACTAAGAATACCTAACCCACTATTAAATGCAGGTTATGTATTTTTTCTGCAATGTCGCCACATTCATATCCCACATAAATTACCAAATAAAGCACTAGATTGTTTAAATAATTATCAGATTGTAAGCTCAATATTTTGTGGATATCACTGGATATCACTGGATAATATATATTTTTGACATTACACTGTGACAATGTCACAAGGGATTTTAAGTTTTTCTTTTGAAATGGCATTCGAAAGTATTGCATGGAAAATTCTATTCAAGAAGTAATAAAACATGATTAAAACATTTCATAAAGAGAATCTCTCATAGTTTGTGATGGTTAATAGTTTTTATCAAATAATTAAGTTATGTGATTTCTATCCCCAAGCCTTTGCAAGGAGATAGAAATCACTCAACAAGTGAAATCATACACCATCACAAACTATTACAGACCCTATTTGTAAGTTTTGGAAATGATTTAAAGCAATAATCTAACATAAAAGCATTTAAGATTATATGTATGTCAAAAGTTCTTACTAAATTTGAAAAAGTTTGAAAAACATTATTTTATGTAAACCAAAAATTGACCACAACTCTTATAAAACATGATTTAGGTTCCTAACATGCTAGTGATTTTCAAAACAGTCCTGGTTTTAGATATCAATGACCTGCAGTAATTTTTCAGCAGACAACCGGATCTGTTTCTTGAACCTGTTCCTAAAATGTATAAAAAAGAATGTTTTATTATGGCAATTTCTTACTACATGTTCTTACATTGTAACTGTTAAAATCCTTGACAACTTTTACATAAAACAGAAAATTATATAGCATACCCATGTTGAATATGTGACCAGCACCTGGCAGGTGAAAACTGGCTTCTTGTAACATACGGCTGCATGTATTTCTATGGGAAGGACTGCACTTGATCTCCTTCATAATATTATCCTCGTCCTCTATCAATCTAAAAGAAGGCAATAAAATTTGAAACATGATACTGTTTGACAATTTTCAATATATGTAGCATAAATTGTAATTAAATATCAGTAACATTGAAAAAAAATTACAGCAGTTGCCTTTATATTCTCTGATTTACAATAATTTAACTAAAAAATACACAATATATATTTGGTAAAATCTGTATATCTTATTTTTAAATACTTGATAAACACAGACACTTACTTTTTTAATCTTGTATTAATGATGTGTCTTCAATCTGGTGTACAGTCTGCTGGACTTAGTTGGGATTTTTCTGCAAAACAATAATACCATTTTTTTTTTTTAAAAAAATTCGGCCATAAATTGATTATAGAATGTATATCATCAGTGATCATTAGATATACATCATGCCTGCATAGACTTTTATAAATAGATAATTAAATCATGCACTTCTTATGAAAATTCTAGAAATATTCAAAATAGGATTCATTTCCAAGTACATAATAATAATAATCTGAAAATTGAAATGAGCAAACACAAATGATTTATTTAACATTCTGTTTAAAATGACTTGTTTGTATATCAGACTTACCCTGAATTGAAATGGTCTTCCACAAGTAAAGCCATATTATCCAGGTCATATAAATGTCTATCTTTATGAAAAGACTGCTTGCAGTCTCATCACTACATACAAGAAGCTGTAATTCTGCATATTTCTTGAATAAATCAGGGAAAGCTTCAAAACTGCTCCTGTCTCCTTTGCCCATTTCAAAATTTTATGGCGGAATGGCAATCGTCCAATCAGAATTCACGGTAATCAAAATTTGAAATTTTGACCAATCACGTTACAGACACGATTAATACCGGAAGAAATCTTTAAAATTTCTTTTTGTTAAAACACAATATTATTTACTAAATATTATCGTAAGAATTCTGCATTTTAATGAAATAAATTTAAGTAATATTTTCTTTCAATACAACCTCTTAGTTTATTAACCGATCATCAAAACTCGGCATTTCCGGTCTGAAGAGCCGCCATTTTTAATAATTTTTTCAACATGAGGGAAATTTAAAATCTGCATTCATTTAAATACCAATGCATTTTTCAAGCGATGAATATGTTAAACCGAAAATAATAACATCGTTTTTAATAAAACATGTTTCACAAAGTAAATAGCAGAGTCCTTTGCCATGTCCTGGTATAAATTACGATGTGAGTTAGTGCAGGGGAAAAAAACCAGATGGAAATAGCAACACTGTTCCTTGTTAACAACATTTCTTTTAATCAAATATGTGAATTTATAAGCCCATGTGAATACATCTCATCATAACAAACAATACCACCAGCCCCCCTCCCCTACCCCATTTTTCGCATGCATTCGATGTTTATGGGAAAACTCTGAATCAATTTCAAGAAATCTACTCTATTCCATCATTCATGGGGTAGGCCTACTGGTTACTTTTTGAAGTTTGTTCAGTGATAATATAAAGTTTATGCTGCCGCTTAGTATTTAACTATGAATGTCTTATGATGTTCAAGAGACACGTAACAAACCAATACTTGCAGAGGCTGAGAAGCAAAATAAAAATTTCTACTGATCAAATTAACACAGACAATAACTTCTGCATAGAACTTTTTATCTTAAACAAACATCAGTGTCAACACAGCACGGACTAATCATGACCTCTTTAGACACCCTTTACTGTTAACCTAGGGTGTGTGCGTTCAGGCGGAAAGTGATTTCCTGTGTTTCGTGTCTTATAAAAACAATGGAATTTTGGACAGGTGTTTTTGTTGCAATAGATGAACTGGATTCCCGTTACAATGTTTATGTCATTGTTTTTAAACTAATCTTAGTGATTTTAACTACCCAGTGTGTGATACCTACTTGTACTGCCCCCCCCCCCCCAACACTTATGGTGATTTAAAAAAAAGACAAGTTATAACTATATATTACATTTAACTTTTTATTTATTGGGAAAAAAGTCTACTTTAGACTTGAATATTTTGGATAAGAGACACTAAAAAAATTACATCCAAACGGCATTTACTGCAAAAATCAATGTGATATTGATGCATACACTAAATGACTAAGTTCAATGTAGGTACATTTTAGTTATATTGAAAAATTTCTAAGTTCAATGTAGGTACATTTTAGTTATACTGAAAGTTTCTAAGTTTAATTTAGGTACATTTTAGTTATACTGAGAAATTTCTAAGTTCAGTGTAGGTACATTTTAGTTATACTGAGAAATTTCTAAGTTCAATGTAGGTACATTTTAGTTATACTGAAAAGTTTCTAAGTTCAATTGAGGTACATTTTAGTTATAGTGCAAAAAGTTTAAGTCCAATCAAGGTACAAAAAAGTTATAACTTTTATGTACCTAAATCTTGGGTACATAAAAGTTACACTTTAGTTACAGAAAAGTTATGACTAAGTATAACTTTTTTTTGTATGGGATGTGAAAGACACGATATGATATATCATGTGATGAATTATTCATTTAAAGTAAGTTTCATAAATTACAACGAACATCTTTAATGCATATTCAGGAATGTTTATTTTCTTATTTTGTAGCTAGTTAAATTAAATTGATTAAATTCTCAAAGTGCATGATCATGGTAAAAAGTACCGGTAATATTACATACTATCTGAGCATGGCAGAAAATATCACATACCATCTGTTCCATATTTTTTGAACATCTAATGAAAATAAAAGTACTGAAGTGAATCTACTTTATTATTTCTTGAAAATCAAAAAAAAAAATTGTTTTTAAATGTTTGCAGTGTAATTTATTAAAGGTTTTTACTTTCACTCTGTCGAAATACTGTAAATGATCATTATGAACATGTGAGATAATTCTAAGACTCTTTTAATTTGATACAAATTTCAAATAATTGATAAGTCTGCAAAAGATTGATAAGTCTGCAGCCTACTTTAGAGCAGATATTGAAGGATACTGATTTATACAAGATTTTCTAAAATCCAACTCTCAAATTTATTAAATTAGGAAGTACATTTGTACCATTTGTTGATACTGTTTAATAACATCAGTGTTTGTCTTTTTTTCAGCATTTGTCAATACTTAAAAGAATTAGAAAGGGATTTTGAAAAAAAGATCAAGAAACTGGAATGGGATTGTTCACAGTTACATCTACTCTTTAAGCCATGGTAATTTTTAAGTACTGTATATGAATTTCATACAATCAAAACCCCTTTTAAATTACTAATTACTATTAATGTTTATTTTTGACAGGCCAAGAAATGGCAAAGGAAGCAATAATATTAATACTGTAACACCAATAAATGATGACAAGTGTTCATCTGATGAAAGAAAAAGATGTGATGCACAGATTGAAAGTAGCAATCCTATAGAGAGTCCTACAGGTATATAAAGTAGTAATCCTATAGAATGTCCTACAGGTAAATAAAGTGTACCGGTATATTTTAAGAGTATACATGTATGTGAACCTGGTTCTGTAATCTGTATGTCCAGTACATGTATATCATTTGGAAAAAAAAAAATGTTTTGAGTGGAGGAGTTTAATTTATGAATTCTATGGAAAGATATATTTTCTTTTATATATGTGCACAATCAATTTACCCAAAGATATATAATATAGAATGCAATTCTAAAGTTTTTTCTAAACAATCTGCATGTATTGAACTACATTCTGCTCTCCGAGTTATTTTGTTAAGGTTTACATGATTAATGGTACTCTTTTAGATAGATTGAACAAAATGATTTATATGTATTTGTGTAATTATCACATACAAACATTTTAGAAAGTTTAACACCAGATGAGAGAGAGGCACTTAATGCCATGGAAAAACTTCTTGCAAAAGCTCAAAAAGCAAGGACATTGCAAAAGAAGGCAAGTTGATATTAAACCATTTCAAAGTGATTCAAATTGTGTTTGAAATTTTTCAGGGAGTATATATGGTATATAAGCAATTTAACTATGAAAATAAATGTTATCTAAGTGCTCTAGTAATTTAATTGATTATGGTAAGACATAAAGGCAATTATTAAATTAATTGACAAAGAATTACAGCATGTGATACTGATTGCAATCTAAGCAACACATTTTTTACATCGAAAAAAGGTCCATGTTGCATTGGAATTAAACAAAAACAATTTATTGAATTATTTTCTTCTGATTCAGACAGAGGATTGTCCTAAAAGTTACTCAAGGACTGTTGCTCCATCTTCCCAAAAGAAAGAGCAGAAGATAGATGAAAATGAAAAAACAAAAAGTGTTTTGTCAAATGAAATAATAAATTCCTCATCTAAAACTTTTATCAAAAAGCCTTCTGAGAAATCAAATGCACAAAGCAGAAAATTTAGCAGAAATCCTGCAGCACCATCAAACAAAAGTCACATCAAGGCGCCTTTTCAAACAAATCCTGGTCTGTCATTTCCGAAAAACTCCACAAATCAAGAAGCAATGATCAGAGGAACAAAAAATAAGAAGTTAGTAGGGAGAGGGCATGGAGGGAGGGGTGGAACAAGGTCCACAACTAGAGAACATGCTGTCACTGACCAGAGAGCTCCGACTGTCACTGACAAGACAGCACCTGCTGTCAATGACAAGGTCAAGTCAGCTAGCCAGAGCCACAGTCCTGACCCAGTCTGCAGAGACTCGACTATGCTGGAGACAAATCAACATAACCATAGTGATGCTGGTGACATTTCACCTCGGTCAGCTTCTGCCAGTCATGTGCAGAAGTATGATTCACACACAACTCAGGCTTGTCACATTGACTCCAAATCCACAAATGTAGAAAAAAATTGTGATGACGGGGATGTTAGGGCAACAAATACTGAGCCTCACAAAGATAATAGATTTAACTTGTACAGAGATGGGTGAGTACACATATAGATAGAACTTTTGAAGCACAATCTCTTTTAACCTTGACATTTGTGACTGATCAGTCAGTGAATTATATAGAATGATAAATATAGGACATATGTAGTATACTAAAACACTTTCTTGTCATCTAAGAAAAAGCATAATTGCTGTCAGAATGTCCACTTTTTAGGGGTCAAGTTGAGATACCATCAAAGCTGAGAAAGCTAGTGTCTGTGAACCACAGACTGAGACAGAAATTATCGGTCGCTAGAGTCACAAAAAAGGTGGATTCTACCAAGTCTGGACAAGACTTCATTGAATCAGTGGAGAGGCTGGTAAGGATTGACATCAAATTGTATGACTTGAACACCCAATACATTAAAGTATTATGTATATCTATTTATTCTGTTTATATTAAAAGATAAAGGGAGAAAATCTAAAGTCAAACTTTAACAGATAAATGTACTGTAAATGAATAAGAAAAATTAAAGCCTTAGTATTTATTACCCTGTGACATTTTTGGGACAACTTCTCAGAGGCAGCTATCATGTACATATAATTATGTATTTTAACTGGAACCTATTGAGTATATGACAGATTGCATACAAAAATGATAAATTTTAGACAAATATGAAAATCTGCAATTGATATACAGTTTGTGATGGTTTGTTTGTTCAGTTTGAGCAAGATCCGGGATATAAATCAGCCCTGGCGGCACAGAGGGTGGAACATGAGTACAAGAAGCTGAGGAAGATGTTGGAAGGACTAACAGTTGACATATCCATGGGTAAATATTAATTTTGTTGACATCACTCAAAAATGTAAAACATCTTGATCATTTACATCTTGCAAACCTTGATCATTAATACATTGAACATGGATGAGACAGGTTTAATTTCCAGATGTAAATGTTTGCACCATGCTGTTCATTTAGTGAACTTTTTGTTCAGCATTCTCAAAGTACTAAGTTTATAGACTATTAAGTTGGGTGTGTGAAAAGCAATGATTTAAAGTTTGTAATTTGGGAAATTGAGATATTTCCTTAATATTCCACACAATTACTTCATATTGATTATTTCAATTTTAATGATTAAGAATTGTCTACCAAAACAGACCAAAATACATTAACATGATTTCCAGGTTATTGCCCTTATGTGGCATTGGTAAATAATGTTCTACTATATAATTGGAGATGGAGTGATAAAAGAAACAAGTGGAGTGTGAAAAGAGACAAGAATTTTTGTTAGGGCTGGAATCTGCGGTCCCTATAATGTTCATTTTGTCCAACCATTCATCTGTATGTACATCTGACATTACTTATCATGATCATATATTCTCTCCCCTTGGCCCAATCTGGCTCATACTTCACCCACAGAGGGCCTTCGGGTAAAAGGTGTGCATGACCTTGAACAAATTTTCTGGGTCAAAGTTTAAGGTTATAGCAGATTTGTGTGTAAAATCCTTGTCCAGACTATATATTCTCTCCTTTTGCCCTATCTACTGTAGATTTCTTATTAAATGTGAGGAAATAATATCCACGTAAAATCGCGGTAAGCACATCTCACAGATTTCAAAATCTCGCCTTTATTTTTCAGACAGATGTAAACTAAATGAAACTATGATAAAGATCTCCCCTATATTTTTCAGACAGTTGTAAACTAAATGAAACTACGATAAAAATTTTGCCTTTATATTTTGGACAGATGTAAACTAAATGAAACTACGATAAAAATCTGGCTTTTGCAATTTTATATTCTCCTGATTTGATGCAAAATGTTTGAATCACGAAATTAAGTATTCTCATAAAATAAGGAATCTACAGCTTTTCATACATGAGCCTTTGGATAAAGGATGTGCAGTGACCTTGAATCATAGGTCAAAGGTCAAGGTCATATGAGAACTCTTTGAAAAGTCCTTGTCTGGACCATATATTATTTATCCTTGCTCATATTTCACGTAAATAGTGCTTATGGATAAAGGGTATGCAGTGACCTTGAACCAAATTTTTAGGTCATTGGCTAACATTATAACATATATCTTTGAAATGCAGTTTTGGACCTTAGTTCTCTCCCTTTGACCTAGAACCATTTTAACAAGACCTTGGACTTTCGGTAGGACGTTACTAATTATTTCTTGCATCAAAAAAAGTTAAAAATGATGCTGGTTTCGAGTGAAATATGCATAGATTGCGTAGTCTTAGCTCAAAAGCCAGACAACCTGTTGATTTCAAAGAGCAACCGCTGAGTGGCCAACAATGAAATAGACAGGCCTACGTCACTTTGCTGTTTGACACAACTACCCAAAGTCCAAGCTCTTATTAAAATGGTTCTAATCTTGCTCAGACTTAATAATGAATTTGCCTGTAGTTGATGGGTGTACACTGATCTTGATTTAAGTTTCTTAGCTGGAAAGGTCAAAGTCATAGCAAGACCTCTGTGCAAACTACTTTTCTAGAACTAATGTGTTTTCTTCTTGGTTGTATCTGCCTTATACTACATCCATATAATGGCTTATTTATATAGAATTTGTTAAAATCTAAAACTAAATTCCTAAGTCAGAGGATAAGGTCAAGCAAAGCCCTCAAAATTATTTCATTTTCATGTCCTGTATTTATTTAGAGGGGCCCTTTGAGATGGTCACCATCTCAATGATGTTTACTTTTTTACTGTTGTCATTTTTTGCCATTATCATTTTTGGTTGTAAAAATGGGGAGGAGGTGGTGTTCATTATTGCAACTATTGTAACATCTGCATGTAATGGTTCCACCTTTTTTTCAGATGAAATGCCTGTGTATGAAGTATTGAGGACAAAGAATATACTGGAAACAGTCTTAACAAGATTTTATCAACTTCAAGAAGAATGGGATTCTGAAGATATTGGTAATTTAAGGTTTATTGTATGTTTATATAAAACATGTTTGATGTTTTAAAAGTCAGTAACCAGAGATTCTCAGAAATGATGCAGTGTTCAAGGTTTCCTCCTGTGTGCGTATGTATTTGAATATTCTTATTATGATGATATATCTTAGCTGTACATAATAATAATATATCTATATTGTTTTCAGATTGCATCAATGAGCTGGCATTGTGCCAAGTTCACAGAGAGTCTAAATGGAATAACCCACCTCCAAACCCCAAGTCAGATATGGTGTGGTCTCCATTTTTTAGTAAGTCTATTTTGATTCTCCATTTGATGGTTTTTATTCTTTTACCTAGGTTGAAAGGGCTAACTGTAAGACTTATTTTTTTTACTGTTGCATACCTTTGGGTAATTGCAGGCCTTACCAAAATATTGACCTTCTGGCAACACATTCTGGCATTATTGCAGCAATATTGCAGCAACATTCTGGCAATACATTGCGGCAATGTTGCTGCTGTATCGTTTTTCGTATGCAAATGAGATTGCGGCAATATTGCCAGAAAGATGTTGCCGCAAAAGTTTTGCTACAACAACACCTTTCTGGCAATACACTGCGGCAATATTGCTGCTGTATCGTTTTTCGTATGCAAATGAGATTGCGGCAATATTGCCAGAAAGATGTTGCCGCAAAAGTTTTGCGGCAACACATTGTTGCGGCAACACCTTTCTGGCAATACTTGAGATTGCAGCAATATTGCCAGAAAGATGTTGCCGCAAAAGTTTTGCTGCAACACCTTTCTGGCAATACATTTGCACAAGAAAAATGACATTGCAGAAACATTGGTTCAATGCATTTTCTGTGCTCTGGCATCAATGGTACAATATATGCAATATTTATAAATAATAAATGTATACAGTAAATCAATCATGTATATAATATTAATCTACAACCAAAATGAAAAAAAAAATTCTTTAATTGCCATTACAGTTTTATTTTTTAACAGATGCAAAAAGGTTACAACAAGACAAACATTTTGCATTAAATTTGGACTTTTTTAAAATGAAAAAGACAGTTTGTGATTTCACAATATTAAAGAATTAAAAATTATTTTTTTCCATCATAATATGCACAAAATAAGTATTGAATTAAAAATATAATGTATAATATTAGAGATCTGAAACTGGAATTTCAACATGCTTATAAAGGACACCAGTTAAAATTAATAATCTTTAATTTAACACATTTTATAAATACAATAAACACAAATATGATAAACAAATCATGATGAAACTTGACTAAAAGTACTCAGCCGATCAGTGACGATATGTTGCTGCAGATAAACATGTATTGCAGTTTGATTGACACAACGCCCACAGGTGGATGTGGACAAAAGTTCATTGTTCACCGTAAGCAAAGCTCAAACCATATAGTTCACAAGTCCTGCACGACCACTTGCTGTATTACGATTGATTGAGGCATTCGTCCTAGGCATTCCAAATGTCCTTTTTTGACAGTCTTGTGGGCATTCTGCTTTCACACATATTAAAACAATCACAAAAACAGCTATAATATCACAACAATATCCACATTAGAATTCAGCACTGTTGTGTATATATTCCTCTCCATAATCTTAAACAAATTACGTCATCACTCTTTTTTGGTTGCCAGTTGCACCATTCATTTAATCAGTGAGGTGACAGCTTTTTTCATGGTTTTCTTCAGGTCTGTGTAACCCAGGGCAGATCTATTGGGAAGATAAATGGATTTCATATAAGCACATTGACAATTGTTTTCATATTTTAAGCAGTTTCTAAGAAAAATAACTTAATTATTAAAGCTACAATTAAATTGCTCTACAAACTCTGAGAAGAACTGCAACATGAATTCTTTTTCTGTTTATGTCATATAAATGTAAATTTTATAAAATGCAATTACCTGTATAGTTATAAATTTTCGAATTCCCCCCTGCAAAATTCATATTTCTTAAAATTACATTATAAAATTACCAAAAATATGCCTCGGACCCCCTTTCCCTGGATGAAAAATGAAATAACCGCCCCCCCCCCCCCCCCCGGAAAAATTTTCTGGATCCGCGCATGGGTCTTAAACAGTGTACGTAAACCCATTAGTATAAAGGTAGATCACAGTCTTTCGGTTTATATTCTTATAACAAACATGTTTAAACTGCCATTCAATGAATATATTTTTATTGCAAAACTTACTTTTTCAAAAACGTGCTCATGCAGATGGTGCAGGGGGTGTCGACACTCGATTCATTCACTCAGATTCGTCCTCAGTTCAGCCGTTAATTTTTTCACAGTTAAACACTCCATTGACAGTGTATTTTTTAACCTTGTTTACAGATAATTCCCGTATTTCATTCATTTCACTTGACCATCTCCAGTGATGGCAGGAGGCTCGGTGGCAGACAACATGGCAGCATCGAATGTGAAAATTGGCGGCTAGCGATTTGACCGACCAATCAGCGCGCGCGTAACTTAACATTGAAACAAAAGTAAAAGCGGAAACAAACAGCATACGAAAATTCTTAATATTCAACATGCATCGAGCAGTTAGATACTCAAATCTAAGTAGACTGATATATTTCATTTTGAACTTAATGAAAAAGGCATGAAAAAGAATATACCGTTACAAAAGAACAGACAGGTCGGTATTCACGTAAAACATGAGTGGGGGGGGTTGATTCAAACAGTCTTTTAAAGTTTTATAGTGAAACATCGTAACCATGCATAACAGTTATATATGCGATTGAAGGGATATCTGAACTCATATCATTGGAACTTTTAATTGAGACTTTCTTAGAATAAGACTTTAATCATAAAATATTTATTAGATTTAACTTTTTCGACTTATTGTTTTCTTTGGGGGGGGGGGGGGGGGGGGGGGTATACAAAATTAACAGTTTTAGACTTGTGCTGGATGTGTAAAATTTTATAAGTCTATAAGAAGCTCAGTAAGTATAATCAATCAGAGAAAAAACAAAAGTTTGTGGTAAACTTCTGGCAAATTTTGAGGTGTTATAATATAAATCATATCTAAATAATTGACAATTTGTTACCCCCCTCCAGTCTCCTTAAATTAAAATGTTTATTATTGTTAGAATAAATAAAATGAACTTTTTATTGTATTACTTATGCATTTATTTTTTTTTTTCAATTAAGTACGTGGTTTAATTAATTAATGCATGTTTTCATTCTGATCAGAGAAGATTTGACACGAATTATTTCGAGCTGGAATGCAGCTTGTTATAATTAATGCAGAAATTAAATATGATGCCTAACAGTATTGCCAGGATTATATATTATGTATATAAAATTATAATGTTCATGATTTAAATGATCAATTGCAATTACATGCATGTAGATGTTACCAGAAAATTATTTCTGGCAGTATGATACTGAGTATAGCCAGAATATTACCAGAAGTTGTTGCAGCTAGTGGCAATATTCTAGGTGCATGTTAATATAATTTTTTACAGAAATAACTCTAATAGTATTGCCAGAATGTTGCCAGAAGTTATTGCCGCTAGCGGCAACACTCCAGCAGTATTGCCACAATGTTACCAGAAGTTGTTGCAGCTAGCGGCAACATTTCACTAGTCTCAAAATCTGGTTTCTGGTAACAAAAATGTGTTGCTGCAATATTGCCGCAATATTGCCGCATTGTTGCAGCAATAATTTTACTTTGGTAAGGGTGGTATAGTAAACTATATCTACAACTTCCTCACTGGTATTGTCTACATCACAAATGTTACTATATGTTACTAGCAATTGACTTTATGTAGCATGTGCTGAATTGATGATAATTGTGTATCTAGTTTTAGAACACTTGACACAGGCTATATCTCTCTGATTACAGGTGAATGTGTTTTACCTGAGCTGAATTCTCGAGTACAGTACAGGTCGACAAAACAGCTGGAGCGCTATATACACCTGATGTTTCAGATTCAGTACCAACACTTGGTCTGTATACTACAGCAGTCCATCATCTCAGTCATAACAAAACAAATGGAGTCCCCAGGACTCTTGACCAGGTAATTAAGACCCAATCTCTAATGGATTCCTTACTAGTTTGACTAATAAACCACCCAATCTCTAATGGATTCCTTACTAGGTTAACTACCAAACCAAAAAATTGTCAATACATGTAATTGCATTTGTTGTGGTTTTGCCAGCTATCAGTTTATAAGAGGACATAAACTTTTTGTCCAATGATATGTAAAATCTTTTTAAGAATGTACTACAGATATAGTATTGAATTTGTATTGGGGAGTATTATAGTACAAGCAGCTTCTTTTTTCAGTGATTACCTCCAATTATTGAGGTCTCTCTGTTCCATGACCAACTCCAAAACATACCCAGTCATTGTGGTGGATACCATGGAGTCAGATGAACACTCCTCTGATCAATAAGACCGGTTATACACATGTATCTATTTATCATTAGCTTTTATATGGATATGTTATCAATAAAATTTATTTTCTTACACTCTTTCTTTGTTGTTACTCTATCTTAAGATCTTAGAAAAATGTTCTACTTCATAGAAAATCAATCCGTGAACACATTGGGCTGTGATGTTACAACTCACTATGGAATTTAAACATTTTTTGTATATCCCTGATTACACCTCATTTAAACTAAATACATCATTATAATTCCATGGACTTGGTTAGGATTTTAGAATATGTAGATACCAAAAATGTAGGGGTAATTCTCTATCTTCTGGGTATAAATATGCAGCTATAACTATCCTTTGTCCGAGAACTTTCTTGGCTGCAGAGCTGTGGTTCTCCAGATGTGGATGACTGTCAAGATTTTTTCGACAACTACATTAGTAGTAAGAGTGTCCACCATCCCTCTCTGGATTCCGCATTTGTATTGAACTACATGGGGTTCACCTCCAAGATTTATTCATTGAAGAGGACTTGTTATTAAATTCTACCTTCTGGTTGTAAATCTCAATTGGTTAAGGTACTTAATGTTTTGACTTTATAGTTTTTTATTAGCCAGATGAATTTTATATGATACTCCAGTAATTTTCTTCATTCTGAGAATTTTATTGTTTTATGATCTCTTATATTTACATTCCATATGAAAATGTGCACTATTCAATTTGTTTTCACACCCCATTGCTGTTACGAGACTTCATCTTTAAAAAAAATGATTCAATTTGAAAGTGGTATAAGATAAACCCAGTAATTGGTCAAAAACTGATGACTTTAAGAACTGTGTTAAAGCAAAACTTGGTAAGCTATCCCAGATAAAAACATGTCCAAAAGCTGAGTGTGTAATTTTTCCTTTTTTCTTACCAGTACTTTTTATGTGAAAATCCATACTGGATGATGAACAAAAAGTGATTAAAACAAATAAAAAGTTTGTTTTCATAATCTTCACATATACTTTTATTTACAAAATACTGGATTCAACAATATCACACTTATAATTTAATGTACAAAGGGCAAGGAAAAATCCAAGAATAATTGATCCCCTTTGTAAAATACTTGATAGATCTAGTAGATTCCACAAACTTGCTTGATGAGGCATGATTTACAATCCCATGATGGTAAATATTATGTCAGTAAGATTAGAAATTTTTAAAAAAAGTTTCACAACAGTACATTAATGAATGTGCAGTGCAAGCTTTGATCTGGCAACAGATCTAAACAGACAGACAGAAGCAGTGAGATATAAAGTCTAAAAGGGGCAATCTGGACGGTTACTGGTATCCCTGCAGCTTGAGAGTGGTGGGGTACCTAGTGCGCACACTGACACACTTGTCTCTATCAATAAATATACTGTTCTTCTTGCAGGCGATCTCTTTCTCCAAAGCCATCCTGTTATCCTGGAGGTCCTTTCGGGAGTTCTCGGCATTGTTCAGTTGTTCGGTTAAAGCATCAATAGACTGAGCAATTTCATTCACCTCACCCACCAATCTGAAATATCAGAATGTCGTTATTTAATTTTTGGCAGATAAAAATAAATATATATTTATATAAAGCATCACTTTTATATAGATATTCTTTATATTGAATAGATCAAAGAGAAACTCTCTTCATTTAACATTTATATTGGATTTATCTGAAGACAAAATACTGGTAAATAGAAAAATTGCATGCATCGTCTGTTGATGTAACCAATAACAATTTTAAATTTTGGGAAAAGCTTCCTTACTTATACTGTACTGGGTCACGGCAGAGCTCAACTCCGGGCCTGTATGTGCGGTTGTTGAGACGAGTTTGAGAAACCTTCATCGGATTTTCCTTATCTCTGATTGCCTTCCTAAGCATATCAATGTTCTTCTCCATCTGGCAAATTTCATCACACATCTGAAAAAAATTATTGATTTATTAATTGCAATAAAGTTCAGTGAAGGTAAGGGGGAATAGATGAAGAGTTCATGTAAACAGGTAAAGCTTCCATGCAATATTGATAACAATACCTTTCTGAGATTTTCTTCCATTTTAGATTTAGCATCCTCCATTTCTTCCAAGCGTTTCTGGAAGCAGACATCCACTGTGTCACACTGCTCCCGCATGTCTCTGGAGGTGTCCGACAGAATGTTATCGATCAGCTGTCTCAGCTGAATGGACGCCATCCTCTCGTGCTCTGCTCGGACAATGTTGTCATGAGTAAACTGGGCCCAAGATTCAGGAGTAGACTGACTATAAAAAGATTAACCCTTTGCTCAGATGTCAGAGAGAAAATACATGTACAACTTTATTTTTTCATTTGCTATACTGAAATTTTCTTCTTGTTTTTCTGTTAGTCATCAGTATTTCATCTGTCAAAATTGTTTTACATTTGAGAGGTATTGCATGAATTTTAAAGTTACACCTCAGGTAATTACAAATGATAGATTGATAATTCATTCCTTACATCTCCTCAAACTTGGCTGCACCAGAGTAGAACTGCTTATCAGTGTGCTCATTCCTGAGGGCACCAGATTTGGTATCAATCTCAAGAGCCTCTTTCTTATCACTCCAGTCCATTTCAAGATTTTGTTTTGCATTTCTGTTTAACCTTGATAAAAAAAGCATTTGTATGGTAATTATGTATTTGGTGGATTCTTTAAAAAAACACAAAAATGCTAAGACATCAAGAATTTCCAAAAAAAACTCACTTTATTTGCTTATCGGACTGGTCAATTGTTTTCTTGAGCAAATCTTGAACATTGTTGATAATTTCAACTTCCTGAAAGGAATCATTTAGTACATATGAATTAACGTATTCACATTACTCAGTATCAAAAGTGTCAGATTTATGAGTTTAAAGATTAAATATAAATTCATGCAATTCTAATTTTGACCTTTTAAATTAGTAACTTACTTTAAGTAGTCCAAGTTCTACGTTATCCTGTACCAAATCTACACCTTGTCTTCTCTGTCGGCAGTTCAAGTTATCTGTGGCTATGTGAAGAGGAATTTCTGTAGCACGCAAAGCATTTTCCAATCTTTTCTTTTGTGCCAACAGCAGATCAGTTTCAGAGATGACATCTTGAATTTCTCTTTCTAATTCAAATTTCCAAAAGTTAATATCTTGAATTCTCTCTCCCAACTTCTTTGTCACCTCTGTTTGCGTTTTGTTTGTAATAGCTTCTGTTTCGCTGGCCGTTCTCTTAGATTCATGGCGAATTCTCTCAGCATTATCTCTGTCGACAAAAGATTGATAATACTTAGAATAATTGCTTTCGTGCCACTCCGGAGGGTTATACTTTGAAGCCCTGAAACCCATTGTGGAGATTCCCATATCGTTTCCTGTGTTGCCCGTGTAAGTGATTTCCATATCGGCATTACGAGAGCCTCCTGATGTTTCAGCGATCTGCACTTGTGGCCTCTCCGGAGGGATTTCCCTGCTCATTAATGTTGCTGTGGCCATGATTTTTGTTCAATTCCAATTTATGTTAGTCAAACACTCGTGTCACACTCACATGTGTGACCAGAAACTCCACTAAAAGCTAGAGGAGTCTACCTCACTACCGACTTGATAAAATGGTTGTTGTTGGTCGCTATGGCAGACACGACTTCCGGTGTAGTCAAGAAGATCACGTGGCTATTAAAATAAGAACGATAACTCATAATACAAAAAGAAAATCAAAGTACAGAATGTACTCATGGGAATATTGAACTGATCCATATGCAGTCATTTTTAGTCAGTCTCTAGCACAGGGGCTTGTGTAGAAAAAAAACATCGTTAAAAAAGTTGGTACCTCGGAGGACGATAGGTTTTTGTTTTCTACACAAGCCCCTGTGGTCTCTAGCGGATGCAAAGGCTGATATAATACATAGATACAACCGTTTCCCTATAACCAAAGTCATAAACAAATATCCTTGTGTGATGACATAGGGGAATTGAAAATTGCCCCCCCCCCCCAAAAAAAAAAAAACTAATCAAAGTAAAATACATATATTTCATATTTAATTTATAGTGTTATGTTGATTCGATCCTTGCAATTTAAATTGCTCTCGAAATCTGCAATTGATCGATTCATTGGAAATCTAAAATGTGACAATATCTATACAATATATCTTATTAAATTAGTCGATCTGTCACGTTACCGCATGTGATATATGTCGCTGTGAAGGATCTTGTAAAGCGTATCGTAGAGGAGCGGATATATACATGTCTTTTTTTTTTTAATTAGATTGAACATTTATATAATCTGTATTTTCAAATACACCACTGCACACCCAAATGCCGACATAAAAAAAAAAATCAATAATATTAAGTTTGCGTCTGATAAAGTAAATTTTTGGTGCAAAAAAGTTTGACCATATTTAAATTGGTATCTTCCCACTTAGAAATCTGGATTTAATATGCTTTGAGATTATGGTATTATTGTATATACGGTATATGGCATATTTTTTATATAGATGATACGGAATTTAATTTCTATAGCATGCAGTGAGTAAATAAAACGGCTCGTTTACTTTAGAGTGCAGCATGTAAATAAGTTTTAATATTCATCTCAATGCAACTGTTAATCGAAGAACAAAACCCACAGAGAATAAATGTTGATTAATTAATGTGGGTTTCATCTAAATAACTCGGTCACGGATGTTGTCAATCCACTGCCGTTTTTTATAAGTTTGAGAAGGGGTTTTGTAATGGAAACATCACTTGTAGTTATATAAATCAATACTGGCTGTGACCCGAGAAAAGATGTACAACAAGAGGCCCAAGGGCCACATCGCTCACCTGAGCAACAATAGCCTTAACTCTGATCAAATTATCATAACAGTAACAAAATCAAAATATCTTGACAACTAAGTACGGTAGATCTTGCTAAAAAAATTTAAAATATCTGCCGATTTTTATCCACATATTTTTATGGTAAATACCAAGCCCCTTTTGTTGTATCTGTAAGAAGATTTTTCTCTATTCCTATATCCCCCCCCCCCACTTTGTGGCCCCCCCATTGTGGCCCCACCCTATCCCAGGGGACCATGATTTAAACAAACCCGAATCTGCACTATCTGAGGATGCTTACGCTCAAATTGGAGCATTTTTGAGAAGATTTTTAAAAAAAGATTTTCTCTATATATTCCTATGTAAAAATTCACCCCCCCCCCCATTGTGGCCCCATCCTACTTCCGGGGACCATGATTTGAACAAACTTGAATCTACACTACCTTAGGATGCATCCATACAAGTTACAGCTTTCCTGGCCTAATACTTTTTGAGAACAAGATTTTTAAAGCTGCTTGGTCTGATTTTATATAAAATTTTATGTACGCTTTTCAACGATGGTTATGCTAAGTATGTGTATAATAATTTTCATTGCAGTAGTTTTCCCGGCCAATTAAGCCAAATTTCAATGAAAAAATTTATGTACAAAGTTTGTTTACAAAACAAACGACATAAAAGGGTATCGCGTTATTTCGCCTCGTGTTAAAATTTGCCTCTGACGTAGAGACCGGTACGGTTATATTACGACTTTGACATCGCTATACAGAAAGGTTATAATGTTCAGGAAAATTAAAAATAACCTGTGTACATTCTTTTCGCTAATATTTCTGAAGTTTGCTTTGTTTACAATCGATGCATAATGTGCGGGGTAAATAAACCCAATCATTCCGGGGACGAAACCAAACGGTTTCCTTTTCTAAACAATCCCATGACGCATTTTGGTTTGTTTTTTCGTTTGCCCAAAAAGAAATTATTTTTATTTACTTTGAATATTTCTAACTTTGAAAGGAGACCGATTCTGTTGGTGTAAATAGGAGAAAGTCCATAACTTTCTAAGACGATTGTTTTGTATTGAAAATTATTTGATACTGAAATAACAAAAAAATCGGACCAAGCAGCTTTAAAGATTTTCTCTATATATTCCTATGTAAAAATTCATCCCCCCCCCCATTGGGGCCCCCATCCTACCCCGGGGAGCATGATTGAAACAAACTTGAATCTTCACTATCTGAGAATGCTTCCACTCCCAATTTGAGCTTTCCTGGCCTAATAGTTTTTGAGAAGAAGATTTTAAAAGATTTTCTCTATATATTCCTATGTAAAAATTCATTCCCCCATTGTGGCCCCACCCTACCCCCGGGGACCATGATTTGAACAAACCTGAATCTACACTACCTGAGGATGCTTCCATACAAGTTACAGCTTTCCTGGCCTAATAGTTTTTGAGAAAAAGATTTTTTAACATTTTCTCTATATATTCCTATGTAAAAATTCATCCCCCCCCAATTGGGGCCCCATCCTTACCCCGGGGAGCATGATTGAAACAAACTTGAATCTTCACTATCTGAGAATGCTTCCACTCCAATTTGAGCTTTTCTGGCCTAATAGTTTTTGAGAAGAAGATTTTTAAAGATTTTTTCTATATATTCCTATGTAAAAATCCATCCCCCCATTGTGGCCCCACCCTACCCCCGGGGACCATGATTTGAAGAAACTTGAATCTACACTACCTGAGGATGCTTCCATACAAGTTACAGCTTTTCTGGCATAATAGTTTTTGAGAAGAAGATTTTTGAAAAATACCTACAATTTTTTAATAATTCTAAATTATCTCCCCTTTAAAGAGGGCGTGACCCTTCATTTGAACAAACTTGAATCCCCTTCACCCAGTTATGCTTTGTGCCAAGTTTGGTTGAAATCTGCCCAGTGGTTCTGGAGAAGAAGATGAAAATGTGAAAAGTTTACAACAACAACGCCAATGCCGACGCCGACAACGCCAACGACGACAGACAACGGACAAATTTTGATCCGAAAAGCTCACTTGAGCTTTCAGCTCAGGTGAGCTAAAAAGTCCGAAAGAAATGTGAATGATTATGCAAATAAATGCACTAGACACAAAAACTCTGTTGTTATATTAACTAAAACTAAAAAATCATAGCCTGGTAATGTATCCTGAACTTTTTGGCATAAACAAGTTTGATGGGAATAAACAAGGAATACATTGCCATGAAAAGTTATCCAAAAGAGAGACACTTCTCGTGTGTCCTTACATCAACTAAGGTAATCAAAAATTACAGAGCTCACCGAGACGAGGCATTACCTTTATGAGATCACCTTTATAATATTATAAGAAAATCATAGTAAATGATTGTTACACAGTTCTGTATTGTATGGTAAAATCATTATCATTCATATATTAGTATCATCCTATAGGTAAATATTATATCGTATAATACAATATTAATAATAATATAAAATATGATATTGTATCAATAATACTATACTAATGGTATCAAATGATACAATACGATATAACATATCATGATACAATATCGTATCATATGATATAATAAATAACAAACCATACAATGCAATATCGTATCATTTAATATGATATGTCGTATTGTACAATATGAAACAACATTGTATATAATACTATATTTTATCATATTTATATGATGCAATACAATATTGTTCATATTATATGATACAATATTGTATCATACTATACATTATGATATTGTTTCATAAAATATGCAATAATATCATACGATACTAAAACTGTCTTATACAATACAATACAAGTGTGGTACTATACATGTTTATGTTCAAAAATCGTAAGAATAGGAATCATATAAACAATCACATTCATCAAACAAGTTCGAGTGAGGTAGGACCACGTTTTCTTAGCATCCTTGATAATGGAGATCAGGCTCTGTATCTGAAGCTAGCCTTCAGTTACATGAATCATGTAAGTTGGTCAAGACAGCATTTCAATACTGCTTTGAACTATTCAAGAAACTTGCTCCTGCCTCACCATCCAGATAATGGAGATCAAGTTCTGTGTCTGAAGCTACTTGTCTTTTATTTTACACATCAAAACTTATATTAACTATGCTAGTCTAATTGGGCAAGAACATGATTTACATCGTTTTATATGTAACCAGCTTCAAGACCCTTACACAATTTATGTTGTCTAAAATCTTTAATCTGCCTAAGCATAGGTCATCAAGATCACTCTCCGTATATCAAGCAAGCTCTGTGATTCATTTACATAGTTATATCATCTATGCAAGTTTGAACTCGAGGCACTGTAAGCAGCTTGCTAAGAAAATATAATTTTTGCTGTACGGCACCATTTTTTCTTTCAGTGACCTTGAACTTGCACAAATGACCTTGTGTCAAGATCATGACTGACCCCCACGTCATAAGCAATCTTTTTAGGAATTAAAACTTCCAATGTTTCTCCATAAGAAAGGTATAGAGTGGACACGAATTATGCACTTTTTGTTCCAGTGACCTTGAACTTGCGCGCAAATGACCTTGGGTCAAAATCATTATCATGCACACCCTCGGGTCATAAGCAATCTTTGTGTGAAGTGGGAAGGGTTCATAATGTCAGAACATAGGAAATCACAAAAACACAGTGCTGGATTAAAACAGTATGTTTATTCACATACTGAGGATACTCTCAGCAGAAATCTGCTGCTTATACAACATGATTGATGACATACACAATGAAATCATGTAAAAAGAGAGAAAGAGATAGATGAATGATCCCATAAGTTTGTCATTTTGACATGCAGGACTACTGTATTTAATTATAAAAAAAAAAAAAAGTTGACCAATATGTCTGTATTGATGCATTTCTTGAAATTTTGATGGCATTATCAACATCCCACATTTGTGCAATAATTGTCTTTAATGGAAAGGAAACTTTTTCATCTGAGATTGACACCACAACCTTGTTTATCTGAACAGCAATTACAATTTCGAGTTGCAACATTTTAATATACCAGGTACACCAATGGAAAAGGATAAAAGATCCATATTTAACAATGTTCTTTTCATTTTCAACAACAAATTCATAAATGAAAACTTTTTCTCACAACAAACAGATCAAGATCAATTTTACATTGTCAATAAATTGTTAATTGTCCACTTTTTGCACAGCAGTTGTTTTTGTTCTTTTTGAAAACGTACATTTGAATTCTCATAAAAAACTATGTATAAAAAAATCTTTCATAACAAGCCAATTTAAAAATTTAATCCTAACACTTAATGGCAATAAAACAAATGCAAGAACAAAAAGATAGTAAAAAAAAAAAATTACACTTAATGCACAAAGCAATAACAGTAGATGTTAGGACGAGTAACAATAGATTCAGTGCTATTTTATAAGAACATCTAACACCACCATATTCTACAACAAACTGTTACAGTCAAGTATAATTCATTCTGGATCATTTATCATTTTGAATTCTGTTGTGGTCATATTGCACATAATTCACACAATGCAGAATTGAAAAAGAAAAAATCATAACAAATAGGGTATCTGTTATTAATTTTAAATTGATTGCTGACAGAACTTTGAATTTCAATTGAAGAAAGCAATAGGTCGCATCGGAGCTGCCTTATCTGCAATGTTGGCTATGAAAAAATCACAAAATGAGCACTATAGCTGGTTCTGTACAAAACTGGTTCCGCACGATATCTCTGAACCTCCTCTCCACAGTATCGTCAAATTTGTTTCATTATAACTCACTTGAATACCAAGTGCAGATATTGAATAACTTTATATATACACTCACACAAATATCGCTATTGTCTGTTGCTATTTCTTATCTCTGAAAACCTCCACTTTAGTTTATTGTATGCTTTAGGATTTCAAACATGTCATTGTCATGATTTTAAAATCCATTCTAAAATGACAAAAATCATGGGTAATAAATCTTATCCGAAATATTCCAATTTGATAAAACTCTTCCTTTTTATTCTTTTGTTTCGTCCTTAATTTCTAGTTTGATCTGTTTAGTTTCTGTGTGCTCTGAAGCGTGGCCATTGTTTTCTGTGTATTCCTCAGCTTGCCGTTTAGATGTGAGGGTAACGGGGACACCAGCTATTGTAGTCACCTAAAACACAATTTTCAGATATTATGTATTAAGTATTACACATACATACTTTACCAAGCTGAAATTGATAATTTTTAACAGAAAATTTATTCATCCTCATCTGATATCAAATATCAGAACAAAACAAAATCAATTTCCATAAGTAAAGCCAAAAAGTTAATGTGATGGTTAGTGCCATATTCAAAAGTTTCTATTAAAAGCTTACATGAAGTAATGAATGCAAATTATTCCTCTTTCAATTAGTACCCAATTTCTAGTTTTACGGTAATCCCTTAACAACCACTTTATATATAAGGGTGAGAGATCTACATGTATTCATGCTTCACTGCATTCAAGTATTTCATTAACCTAAAAATTTTTCATTCCATGCGAAGATTTGTAAAAGCCCAATAACAACACCTAATAAAACAAACTAAAATCCATGCTCACATGTTTGAGAAACCTTTGTTACATAAACGATCCCTTGTCTTCTACAGTTATTAGGACGCACATGCTTGAAACAAACTGATGTAGATTGTGCTTAGATGGGGTATTTATACAAAGAAACCAAAAAATGTTCCCTGGTTGTTTACCTACTTGGATTTATTATTGCGTATTTACTTTATATTAATGCCCGAAGTCTACAATACGATGAAAGCTAAGCCTTATGCACTCTATGGGAACAGCACACGTTTAATGCACACATAAAAACAATAAAACATACGTATACTGTTTCTCAGCAAGATATATAAGATATTGTGACAATTTTTGCAAAAAAGTTTGATCTTTTTGTGAGTTTGGTTTCATTATTAATTTTTTAATTACTGTAAACCAACTTTTATTTGTGACAACTTTATTTCGCAATTTACCAGAGATGAACTAGTTCGCGGCAACTTATTTTCGCGATAATGCCTTATCAACACCTGTTTTGTTATAACAACCATACCACAATAACTGGTTTACGGTGAGAAATATTCGCGACGATGAGACTCTCAAACCTCGCGAAAATTTCTCGCACATGAATAAATGTTGGTTTACAGTATTTTTGTACAAAATAAAATTATGCATTCAAAAGTCTGCAATCTGATTGCCTCAATTGGAAAGTAACCGAGTGTAACTTTTTTTGACCAGTTTACCAGTATATACCAATGTAGGAGTCCAGGAACAATCAAAACTAATATGGACACCCAATACTTCATGTCAGCTTTATTGTTAATAAAAGATCATAAAAAGGGAGATAACTCTGGCAATAAAAATCATTTTACCCTGAGAAACTTAATATTAAATTTCCTGGCCTTAAATTCTCTTTATTCATAAATACAGATATCTACAGGTATTATGTTATTTCTTACATACCATTAAATATTTCCATCATGTACATGTTTATTGCTTTAGGCTTTACAAATAAGTACAACAAAGAAATTTGAACAAAATGCATCATATCACATGAATTATCTCAACACACAATGATATACAGAGATAACTAAAACATCATTATAATAATGGTTTGCTTACCAGCAACTGTTGTTGTGGGACGTGAGAACCAGAAGTGCTGACAAGCTGCACAGCCGACTGGGGAAACAGAGTGATCCCCCCTGCTTGAGATGTGACTGGCTGGCTGAGGATGGTAGCTGCCTGGGTCTGGGCCGGAGGGGCAGCCGACATCACAGTGATGGGCTGACCGGGCTGCTGCTGTACGATGCCCATGTTCATGCCTTGCCCACTTGTGAGATTTCTAACGAGTGTCACTGGCTTAAGGCCTCCTGCTGACACTACTGCTTGAATTTTCTCTGCAAGGTTAAGAGGATTCACTTATAAAATATACCTGCGCTTGCTGTTAGTATAATTTTGTTTGTAATGTAAACCTTAATGATAAATAAGATTACAACTCTATCATAATAAAGATTTCTGTAAAATGGAATGTACAAGATGACATAAACATAACTTTGCTTCACCTAAAGTGCCATGCTAAAACAAGATTGGCTGCGGTTTTAATTGAAAGTTTTAATCAAACACACATAAAAATAGATAATTTGTGAAATGTGTTCGAGTGGAATTTTGTTTTTCTAATTTACTTTAAAGTAACATTTGTTTATTTTTGTATTATTTTCTGTATGATAAGTTATTATATATCAGGGGATAACCGCTATACCATGTTCAAAATTTTTATCGCAGCACACAATACATAATTTTAAAGTGTGGACACTTGATTATCCTTTTGGATAACTAGGAATTCTACCGTATATATTACAGAATTATGATATTTTTCATATACATGTAATTAAAATTTATATTTCAAAAGGTAATGTCTGCGTATTACTTCAAATTTTTCTACATTTAATTGTACAATAAAAAAAACTTCAATGATAATTAAATACACATTAAGATTATCTTTCAAACATAATAACTCAAAACAAGTCTTTGCAATAAATATCTTTTAAGGTCATCATGACATCTAACCATATTTTATTAATGTCATATCCAATAAAGCAAAAACAAGCTAAATATCTAAAAGGTCACTTCTTCAACTATTGGATTTCATGTTTTGTTAAGTTTCCTTATGTATTGTGTTTTCTTAAAAGTCGATTGATTCTTATTAACTTGCAATACATGCTCAAGAGAGGAAAATGAGCCATGTGTCACAAATAAAGACATATACCAATACCTGCTGCCGGGAGGTTAATAATGCACAAGCTCTGTACTTTATCTTCAAGTTTGGACTGACAAAAATTAGTACAGACTCTTTGATGTAACATCAGTATATCCGACAATATTTATCTCAAAAAGTACCTTCAACATTTTAATGGGCAGGTATATTCCCTCTTTGTTTGACATTAAAATTCCACTTTACCTTGTAACTGAGGATTGATTTCTTTTTTGATCTCCATATGTGATCCATTAGTAAGAGATGACACTGCAGTCGGCCCATTCAGCACCACCTGAGTGGCGTTAGACATGATGACTTTTGGCTTGGTGATGACAGTAGGCAGCTGATGGATGGCCGATGTGGCGGTAGGATTCAGGGAGGAAGTGGCCGTCACAGTCACAGGAGATAGCACTCTAGAGCCTACAATCAACCATACAAAGTATACAGATCTACTTTTCAAATTTACAAAGAATAAGGCCTAAAAAAAAATTGTGTGTTTAGCGGACCCTGTGTTTAGGGCAACACTGATGAAAAAATCAGGTTAGGTAGGATTTATTTATTTTTTTTTTTGCATGAGGGCACAAGTTCAGATTTCTTATTCCAAGGTTACTTGGAAGATGACAATTGGCTGATACAAACATTTCAAATCAAAAGTTATTTTCTATAATGATAAGGCAGTCAGAATTTAACAGCAAATTTTTCCATTTCAAATTCAGTATTTCAAAATCTTGGTATTTTTTTAAAACATGTATTTATATGAAAACATGCATTTACAATGTATCTTTGTTCTGAACACTTTTATACAACACCCATACTATAGGTGCCTGGTACAGATAAGTTAAGATATATCGAGGGCTGCTGGCTGACCACGGGCCATTATCTATCATGCTTAAAGATATGTTAAGTAAGGAATTAAGGCATCTAAATTTATCCTCAAACATATCAAATGTTTATGTCTCGCAATGCTGATGATCCGCGTTCTTTCTCTATGTATACATTTCTTGCATGTGCACCAAATGTCTGTCATTAACATGTTTGAAAGTTGATCATTATCTTTGTTTATTGTCAGCTTAAGCGTTTTGAAGACATTGTTAAGAATGAGAAAATAATATTCTGATAAAAACGGATTTCAATGGAAATAATATGAAAACACAATCTGATAAAAACGGACGTCTAAAAATGGTAGGATTGGCGTATTTTTATAGGTTAGGTCGGGTTACCTGAAACACACAATAAATTTTTTTAGGCCTAACCATGATAACAATTCAAATGCTAAATATAAAGTTTTTTGACCTACTTTTCAAATTTACAAAGAGCAACTATTCAAATGCTAAATATGAAGTATATAAAGCTACTTTTCAAATTAATAACAAAAATCAATCCAAATGCTCAAGATAATTTCAATTTGGTTTTGATGTTCCTGTCCAACTGAGTAAGCAGACATACACGTACCTGCAGGTGAACCTGGAGCAGACTGACTGATTCTATAGATCTCTGCGGCCTGCTGTGTTGTTAAAATCTGGGGATGGGTCATCACTCCAGGCTGACTGTGAATATCACCTTCAAAGCCTTCAGGAATTGGACTGCTTTCTCTTGATAAACTGTCTGGAGTGAAGGTTCCAGCTGTGTGACTTGGGGAGGCAGGCGCTGACCTTAAATGTAAGCAAATGATAAATAGGTGAAAACTAAACTATTCTGTTGATAAGGAACCTAATAACGATACATTCAATGCCATTCAATGCTCTTAAAACACGGTACCTTGTGGATAATCCTCCAAACGGTGTTCTAAAGCATGGTACGCCTCTCTGCCGCCGTTTCCTGAATGCTTGCGCTGTTAACTTGGCTTCTGATGCTGGGTCTATCCGCCAGAATGAACCCTTGCCTGGTTCATCCTGGGAGCGTGGAACTTTCACAAAGTACCGATTCAGTGAAAGATTGTGACGTATTGAATTCTAAAAAATAATCCACAGAATTAGGACAACGAAATAGGAAACATTAGTGTTAATAAAATTCTATCTTTGAAAAAAAACAACAATCTGTTGAGTATGAGTATTTTTTACCTGCCAGCCTTTGTCTGCTGTCCTATAATATGGGTAATTCTTTGTGATGTAGGTGTAGATGCCACTCAATGTTAATTGTTTATCATGGGCAGATGTAATTGCTTGAACAATTAACTGAGCATAAGAAAAGGGTGGCTTTGAGTCATCTTTAGGACTATCTCCGCTGTTCATGTCTGCATTCTGCGCCGTCATGACAGGACTTTCTTCTCGAGGGTTAGCTGCAGCGTTCAATGCAGCTATCTGGATATTTGGTAGCAAAGTAGGACGGTGACTAGTACCCCCACGAGGACTTGTTGGACAAGAGTTGGCAGCACTGTCAATGCAAATTCATTCAAATATATGTTCATGAAACTTCATTGGATTAAATTTTAATGTAATACAATGGTATTCTACAATGTAAAGAGCCATGTCAAACCTGTTTCTAAATAATCCAGATAATGACTAAATTATAAATCAGGGCCGTCACTCCCCTCAAATTTGAACCGAATATCGGACCCATTCCCAATGGCAAATAGCTGTAGATTTTCCCAATTTCAGGATAAAAATTCCCAAGTGCATAATTATTTACAACTTGCGAATTGCGTAAGCTGTTTGCTTTTTGGTCATTAGATTAGTCGTAATTAATTAAAGCTGACTTAATTATATCATGAATGATCAAGTAATAGGGACGTGTGGTGACCTAACAACCCCAACTAGCAGAGTCGGTTATATGGCACCTGCACTGCACAGCATGAGTGATACATTTTAAAGTGCTCAGAATTTTACTAACGATGGTTATCATGGTTATAAAATATTGTGATCACAGTATCATTGGTTGATATCTTGTAATTATAGATAAAAAGCCTTCCAAGTAAATTCTTTGGTTATCAGGAAATCATTTAGACTTCATAAACAGATCTTTTGCATTACGGCTGTAATTGGGTCACAGGGTTTTACTAATACCCGTAAATACACAAGATGTCAGTAACATACATGTATTACACAGAATTTTGCTTATAAGATATTTCAAATATTTAATCTATTAAATGAAAAATAATAATTCCACATCATATAGATTTGGTTCCCTTTTCCAAATTTGATGTTTATCTTTTTTTATTTGCTATTTTTGAAAAAAGTTTTGTTTTTTTTTTTATATGAGCCTGTGGGTAACCTTGATTTAAAAAATATTAAACCAACATGTATCAATCATGTGAACAAAATGAAGACTTTTTATTTTCCTGACCACTGTAAAATATCAAATCAAAAATTTGAATTTGTAAATCAACATGTATAAATAATTTTTTTAAAAATTGAACTCTTCATAATTCTGAAAATATCCCTATTTTTTTTT
>WFKH01007768.1:4860217-4879686 GCA_016163765.1 Magallana hongkongensis | reverse complement strand
TCACTCTGTATGATAAATTTGTACATCCGACATTCTGATAAAAAAAATATATTCATGGACCTTTATTGTTAGGATATCTAAATAAAGCAACCTGTTTCACTGATAGATTAAATATACTTACATGTTTTAATGACAATTAATACTACAACCCCCACCCCCAGAAATCAACAAAATTCAATAAACTTATCATATAGCTCTATCTGGTTCTAAAATACCTGAACTGATAGAACATATATATTATTAGAACCGATTTGGTTGGAATTTTGCGATCGCGTCACGATCAATTCTGTCAGCTACGTCAAGCATAAACAATACACGTCGCCGGTGTGAAAACTTTATGATTGGTCAACTCCATTTCTTAGGCGGAGTTATCAGTACACGCTTATGCAATGCCAGAGGTGAAGGATTTCTCAAAACAGTTCATTTTTCCCCAATATGGAGTCATTATCGACTATCCCCTATGTTTAAATTCTGTGCAAAACTCTCTCTCTCTCTCTCTCTCTGTGTTTGTGTGTGTGTGTGTGTGTGTGTAAACGGGCGTTAAACCATAGTCTCATGGTACGGTCCAGAGTACGGCGTTAAACAAAATATAATATTTAAAAGTTGCATGTGTTCTGCGTTCATTTCATGTATATACCGTCAATGTATAATGTACATGTATTGCCTACTAACTTACCAGTCGAAGTGATAGATCTATATGAATTCCTTGATTTCTACACCTTCCGATCGGCAATCGACAGTCAATAAACGAATTGAACGATGATATGAAAGAACGAAACGGAAGTAGAAAGTGCAAGGGGGTTTGTACATGTGCGTCTTCATTTAATAGGCAAGCATCCGATTCGTTTCTTCTTCTGTTACCCTAACACTTTAAGTGTAAATATATAAATTAAAATATCCCCAAACATTTTACCGCAGATTTCATTATTTTACTTGTCTCTGGAACACCGATCACCAGCTCCATACAGTGGCGTGGTTTCACTGGTTTGTTTACATATAAAAATGAAGCTCTTGATCTGCTTTCCGAGGAAGCCTAAAGGTTATTTAGTAGAAGAAAGTTTGGGGCAAGTAAAGCAATAATTATTAACAGTAGTAAACTAAATGAAGAATTATCTACATGGATTATTTGCACAAAATGTGGTATGATATGATGTTAATCTTTTCAAAACTAGGGTTATTTCCGTGCGCCGTAAATTGCAAGTTTTTCGTAAGTATCGTATACACTGTAACTTTACATTTACTAACCCAAATTTTCCTCGTAGAGCTACAGCTATTTGTACCGTATGTATGTTTTATCACAAGTGTACACTTTCGAAAAATAGCCCAATTTCGACAGTCACGAGTACCGGCCCGCTGAATTTTTCATTCTCTGATAAGTTGTTGTTCTGTCCGTGCATAATTTAGTCTGAACCAGTAGCCAATCAGCGGTAAGCTGAATCCATCAATAAAAAAGTTTATGGTTAAGTTGCGGGTATTGTTTATGCATGACGTAGCTGATAGAATTGAACGCGACGCGATCGGAAAATTCCAACCAAATCGGTTCTAATAATAATATACACACTAATTAATTTATGCATCAATGTCATTTTGTTTTAGTATATTTCCTTAATAAAATATTGTATAATATGTGAGTATGTAAAGTAAGAGCGTCTGCATGCTTGGATCTAATATCGAACGATGAAGATATAGAGAAACTGAACACATGCATCTGCTAGACTTCTTTGGTTGATTTTTTCTGATAGAAATCATTTGTCCTTGATGCAGTTTTTTTTTTTTATTGTTTATCAAGGAGCACTTCATGCACAAATCATGATTTTTGAAAATACTTTGCTCCCGAACAATTAAGCAAAATCCCAAAAATTAATTTACCATGTATATATCTTTTAAGGTAGTCCTATACTTGGCCCTAAATGGGTTTTTTTTTTTTAAATGGGATAATAGATTTCTAGAAAACGAGGAATGAGTATATATCACAGGTTGTCGAATATTCAGTGATAATTGTCACAAAGTAAAAACTATTAATTTACAGACAGCTAAATGCAAGACAACACAATGGTCACAGGACTCATGTATAATAAGTACGTATATTTTTATTTAATAGAATGATTTGCGGGGGGTTCTTCTTTGAAAAAAATTCATTTTTTTTTTACAAAATAGTAAGTAACGCCGGTTACTTCGATGGTCTAGCTGTACATATTCTGCGTATTTATAAACCGCATCCTCTTTTCAGTAAGCATACATATGTAAAATCATATACGTTCTTGGTACACAATTATTTGATAAGATCCGATTTTGTTATTCTTTGAAAAAAAAATTGACTTAACTTGAATTTCGGACACTCTATAAAGTCTTTAAAGTTTATCATACGCGGATCATAGTCTAACAGCAGAAATGTACATGTAGCTCTATGGGAAAAGGTCAATCTAAATTTCCAGTAGAGGTACAGTTCTGCAGCTAACGCGGATCCAGACATTTTACACAGGGGATGGGAGTTCGGGGGATGATTTTGTTTTTCAAGTGGGGGGGGGGTAACTGTTTAAATATTGTCTTAGTAACTTTACTTTGTGATTTTAATAAATTTGAATTTTCCGGGGGGGGGGGGGGGGGGGGGGGGGGGGGGTCGGTCTGCATGGACCATTCTGACCCCTCTAGATCCGCGCTTGAAGATAATGAAGAAAACATAATATTTGTAAAATGTTGATTCGTTTTTCATCGAATGGTCATAGATCGGCTAATCCCCCCCATCTTTTTTTGCAAAGTTAGACATAACCATAACCATAAACTCTTTTTTTTTTCTTTTTTTTACTTGTCAAGATTTCTGATAAGTCTAGCCTTTTTTTATTTATTTTTTTTAGTACTGTTATACATTTAATTTAAATAAGACGATATCTTCAAACATTCTAATTTATTTGATTATTAATATCTGAATGCTCAGACTTTAAATATTCCCGCGGTTTTACGGATTATGTTTAAACCCAACAGAGGGCGCTCTCGCTTGTCGCCATGTTTGTATCCAATGACAACATTCTAAATTTCAAAGGGTTGATCTGTTTGTGCTGGAAGGGAACGTGAGTCTGAATATTATAGGTGAATAATGGGAGATTCACCAATAAACGTTCCTCGTTTGGAACTTGATTCTGTCATTGGTTTTAATGGTAAGTCAATAATGCATCGTTTGCCAAGAAAATATTTTTATTCATAACCACCAGTTTCAAGTTATGTTAACTATGTTACATTTCTTCTAATCTGCATGTTAATACATGATTATTTTAAGATTTATTTTATGCTTTTATTTAGGCTCAGTTGCAAGCGGACTGAAAGTTCATCCAGGACGAGAACATCTAATTTACCCTTTGGGATGTACTGTAGTCATAGAAAATATTGCTACCCAGAAGCAGGATTTCCTTTGGGGACACACAGACAATGTCTCCTGTGTCACTGTTTCACCCAGTGGGAAATATTTAGCCTCTGGACAAGTCACACACATGGGCTTTAAGGTGAAGAGACACTTTATAGTATTCATATGTTAACCATATATTTGTATGGCCAAAAGAGATACATGTCCAGTTTTATCCACGGTGTTGTTTTTCTCAGTATTCATTATTTATTTCTGTATGAAAATTTAAGTTCTTCTGTTTGGTGACAGGCTGATGTGATAATCTGGGACTTTGAGAGCAGACAGTTGTATGCCAGGCTTACTCTCCATAAAGTCAAGGTTGAGGACCTTGCCTTCTCTCCCAACGAATTGTATCTGGTGTCGTTAGGAGGACAAGATGACAGCTGGTAAGTACCTGTAGATGTTTTGAAGAAAAAATTCATCTATCTTCTTACCGGTAATGAATTCAACCAATACATTATTGATACATATTTATATTTCAGTGTGGTAGTATGGGATATTGCCAAGAAAGAGGCCATTTGTGGACACCAGGCACAGGTGGAGAGTGCTGGAATCACATATTGTGTGGCATTCTCTAACAGAAGTGATGACGTCTTTGTGACTGGAGGAGAGTATGTATTCCAATGCTTAAAATATCACAACTGCAATAATGAATTCTTGGAGATCATGAGTAAAATATGTACCATATTAACTTACCAAAGTAGAGTTATCCCCTTTAGCATATTCTGATGTTTGCATTGTTTTACATGTACAATTGGATTTTTTTAATATCTTTAAACATTTTACAGTGGTACTTTGCGTGTCTGGGAACTGGACAGAGACAACAGAAAAATAAGACCCACAGATGTGACCATGGGACAACTGAAAAGAGTGGTCAAGTGCATACAGGTGAGGATAGGAGCATCCTATGCATTCTATTTGTTCATCTATCTATTCAATGCATTCTTCTGCATTGTAGAAAAGTAAAAAGTCATCCAAAAATTTACTGTAATTATGTTCTAATTTCCTGTTTTAGATGGCTGACAACTTCCAAGAGCCATTCTTTTTCTGTGGAACAACAACAGGAGATATCATAGGAGTAAACATGAACACCAAATTTTTCCAATTCCTGGGGCCTGAGAAGGAGAAGTTTAAGAGTGGTGTGACTTGTCTCTCCCTGATCAAGTCTGGGCAGTTATTAGTTGGGTCCGGGGATGGTGAAGTGGCCCTTGTTCAGTTCTTTAACAAAGTTGAGAAAGACAGCAAAAACAAGAAAGGAAAAATCTGTTTTGAAAAGAAAAGGTTTGTATAATTACAAGTAAATATATGTATTTTCAAATAGTTGGATTGATTTCTTATTGTCTTGATTTTTGTCCTAATAAATTTGCATTACATTTATCTGATAATTTGACAGGTCATGGAGAGATTGCAAAACCAAGAAGACGTGCGCAATCACATCTATTGCTCTTAGAGGAGATGGACACCAGTTTTACGTTGGAACTGCCAATTCTCAAATCTATCGCTTCAATTTCGCTGAATTCAATTGTGAGAAAGGCAAAGATAATGCTAATCAAGGGGCTGAACTCATCAAAACCTGTCATTCACACGAAATAACAGATGTTGTCTTCCCTTAGTAAGTTTAAATTGTTGATAATCTCTTCAAATTGACAAACTTTTACAACACCCAAAATAACTTGCTATACAGTACTCAGTACCTATCTTTTTACTCATTTGAATTTCATTGAAATATTTGATGATTTATACATTTCAGTGGAACAGGGGAGTTAATAGTCACTTCTCAATACGAAGAAATCAGGATCTGGCAGCTGAAGCTGAAGAAAGAGATACGCAGACAAGTTGTGAAGAACATGACCTGCAATGCTGTCGACCTTACCAGAGATGGAAAAACCATCATTTCAGGTATGATAAAAAATTGCCTCTTTCTTACGTACTTAAATATTTTTACAAGGAAAGGATTTATATAGGCTGTGCCTGTTTTCAATTCTCATTGAAATTATTATAAAAAAACATATTATAAAAATTTTATGAAACAGCAAATAATAAAATCGTCACAATTTTGAATTTTTTATAGCTTGGGATGATGGAAAAATTAGAGGATATGGATTTGCTGCAAAGGATAAAAGTACATCCCTTGTTGAGAAATTTTTGATAGAGGAAGCTCACAGTAAAGGAGTGACTGCCCTTGCTTGTACTTCTGATGGCTTGGGAATTGTCAGTGGAGGTGGAGAGGGTCAGGTCAGAATCTGGAAAATCTCCAAGAGTTACGACCCCCGAGGCAAAGATATTGTCTCTCTGGTAGAAACCATGATGGAGCACAAGGGACGAGTGTCTGACATCAAAATCACCAGAAATGATAAGGAGTGTGCATCTGCTAGCACTGATGGAACATGCATCATTTGGGATCTTGAGTAAGTTCTAATATACTGGTAACTGTCTTGTCAGTTAACAATATCAGTTGTTTTCTTTTCAAACTTCCATAACCCATGGTCTTCATGCATATTGTCTTTTTTAGACGGAGAAAGAGGAGCCAGATTGTGTTTTCCAACACCCTGTTCCAGGCAGTATGTTATGGAGCCAAAGAATGTCAAATCATTACTGGAGGCACTGATAGGAAAGTTGGATACTGGGAATGCTGTGATGGGAAGGGAATCCGGGAACTAGAAGGATCAAAGAGTGGCTCCATCAATGCTATGGATGTATCCCCTGACCAGAACTACTTCGTCACTGGTGGTGATGACAAGCTGCTCAAGGTAAAACTCTCAAAATGTTGAAAAATTATGTCACGAACAGAGGTGGTGTAAATGTTAAATGTTCATCTGAAAAAACTAAAATTGTCTAATGACAATAGGTTCTCTATGAGTGTATGTATCTTACAGGTCTGGACTTATGAGGATGGAGAAGTCATTTTTGTTGGAATTGGGCACAGCGCTCCTATCAAGAAGGCCAAGATCTGTCCAAACCAAAGGTACATTGTCAGTGTCAGTGCTGATGGTGCCATCCTGGTCTGGAAGTTCCCTCAGGAGCCCAGAATCAAGTGATAATGTCCAGAGGCACTTACAAGTTATCTGGGAGAGATTAGTGATATTGGGGAAAAGAAAGGAATGTTAGGTGATGACTGAGTATAATAATGATTTATAAATCTAAGTGAGACATTTTTGAGACACATGTACAAAAATAGGCATATTTAATTGTGTACAAAAAAGACATGTGCTATGTATTTATTTGATGATGTTCTTGTTTTTTTTATGTTTATGTAGAAGTATGTACCACATACATGTATGAGGATGACTTAACATTTCATGAATTGAATAATTTCACTTCTATAAAAGAAACTTTCTTTAAGTGTTTGCTATTGCATTGAATTTATGAATGACTATGACCTGTATTTTTCATGGACTGTAAACCCAAATATTTTTTCTTTTCATATAAAATAAAAAGAAAACAACACTCTTACCAATTTTCATTTTTTTACTTTTTTATGAACTTGGAAATAAAACTCACAACAGCACATTTGAAATCAAATGTGATAACCATGCAAGGGTTAACACATGTACATAATGATACAGTGTTAAAATTTGGTACTTCAAAAGTCTGATGCCAGGTACATGTTGCGCCTCATGGTACAAAATGAACCTATGAAAAGTTTTTCTATAAAAAATTAATGTTTAAACTATTTGTGAAAGTTTGTAATCAAAGTAAATTACCCTTAAAACATTGACTACATATGGACAATATGCTAGAAATTCAACCCCCCCCCCCCCCCAAAAAAAAAACCCTATACAGTTTAAGGTACACATTAAAACTGTACAGGATGGTTGGGTTGATTTTCTTCTGTTACTACTAACTTGTACCAAAAGACATCCATTAAGCACATTAAACAGATCTGTGCCCAAATGTTTTCAAAAAGTACTTTGTACTGCATCCTTTGGTTGAGGCACTAGCTCACGATGTTCCCATCTCAAAAAACAAAAGTACACCCTTTCTTTTACACATAACTTAGACCGTTTAAAAGACACTAGCTACCGCTCCTTGTTGTTAACCCCAAGCCTGTGTTTTACAGTAATGTAACACAAGTTTTCCATCACTCCCAAAACACTGAAAAGAAAACAATTACAGTTTTGAAGGATAACTTTGGTAAATATTTATCAAATGGCTTACTGTATAGAACATCTAAATGATTTGGAAACTTAAATTCACATGATGAAAATTAAGTTTAAATTCGAAATTTAAGTACACATACTGTAAATAAATACAAATCAGCTGTCATTCATGCTTCTTGATAATGAGCTGAGTTGAACTTGTTAAGAACTACATGCAATTATTTTCATAAAAAAATTGTTGCCATCATGGGCTGGACAACATGTTTATTCCTCCTTTCAAACTCAATCATATTAATTTTATAAAACTCTCCTAGTCAAAAATAGTATCTTGCTCCAAGATCTCCATAAGAATCTGGTTTTAAGGAGGCTGGATGGTCAACAAATTAACCATTAGACCGTTTAAAAGACACTACCTAAAATTTTAATACTAGTATATGATTTGTTTAGCTATAAACTATTATTCCGTAAAGAAAAAACCATACATTTTATCTTTTAAACTTTGGCATTTTCCTATATATTATATAGAGCTCTTCTTCTAAAGGAGACCAATACAGTCTAAAAATTATGGCCACGACCATCGAGCCCTCTTAAGGTCACGATGTAGTAAATGAAAGATGCCTACAGGTTTATGAAATTCAGATATAAATTCTTTGAAAATTCAATGATGCTTTACAACAATAGCTTTGTGTGATAGGGTGTACCGGGGCTTAAATTTCTGGTAAACACAATAAAAAGTTATGTTTTCAACAGTCAATTTCTATGTAATATGAAGGAAATAAGTAACTAATCTCAGAGTTTCATCCATTTTTGACTAATGAAATATATATAGACTGCCTACAGTCTCTTCAAAAACGACATTAAACAAGCTCTTGACCTCCTCTTTAAAATGATGTCAAATTCAATATAGGTATTGGGATTACTTTTTCTGTGATTTAATAAAGAATGTGAAGAAACTATTTTATTTTCTACATAATTCCTTTAAAGCCGGCAAGTATGGGAAAATTTTTCATCAAATCAATTATGACGTCATAATAGTTCTAGCACCAAAAAGACACTCTGGACTCATTTACTAGATCTTGACCTTAGTATCTTTATCTGTTCATTTTGCTTTATTTAATTTCCATTCTATAGATCTTTCACAGGTTACCGGTAAGTATTATACTCATACAATCATTATGGCCTATAAGCATTTGTTAATCCACTGTACATATACTTACATCAAATATAGAGCCAATTTCTGTGTCAGGTGTAGGAGCAAAAGACTGGTTTACATACAAGAACTGTAAATAAATAAACAATACTACAGTAAAACTCAGTTATAGTGAAGTCCTAGGGACTGATGGATTTACTTTGTTATATCCTTATTCGTTATATCTGTATAACAATGCGTAATAATAAATATAGCGAATTCACTATATACATGTTTTCTTTCACCAGACTACAATTTTTACTAATTGAGGCCTACAATGAAAATATATTCTTATGATACCTTTAATAATCGGATTGTGAATTAAAAATTTATGTGAAAATAAAATCATTCAAACTATTATGTTAAATGCTAGCGCAAACTTCATAAACTGTAAAGAAATTCGTTATAAAAGTGTTAAATTTCATTATTATTCACCTCTACGGGACTCAAAATCAGTTCGCTATATCCGTAAATTCGTTACATCTGAATTCGTTATAACCGTAAAATTTTGATTTGTTAAGAATTTTACCGGGGACTCAAAAAAACTTCGCTATATCCGAGATTTCGCTATATCCGTGTTCGTACTAAACAAGTTTTACTGTAGATATCTTTCAAATGAATGTACTGGCCTCAACAATGGTTAGACTTGGCGACAGACACCGGCACCTAATCTTTTAAGCTATACTTCTGTTAAACAGAGTTTTAAAAATAAGATATTGTAAAATAGTATGGTCTAAATATAACTTCATAAAATAAAACCCAAGAAGGTATGTAGTCCAAAAGAGAAAGACTGAGAAAAACATCATACGGAAACTGTGCTGCTTGTTATGAACACAGTATGATGTGTCCTTTACACATATTCGCTTACCAAGGGTTTACGATCCACTCTGCTCCTCTACAACCCTTGGTTGCGAAGATGCCTTTACAGAACAAAAAGCATTCAAAAGAATCAGCAGCATTATAAAGTATTTTGAATAAAGTTTAAAACCTTTTAGTTTTCTAATTGCCTTAAAGTGCCACAGTGACTCAAAAAAGATGTTTTACTTTGATTATGACAACAGAAATAAGAAGAAATATACGAAGTTTGGTCATACGGAAGGTTTCACGCATTATAAGTCATCACCTATCAGTTTACAAGTAGTTAAAACTCATCCGGAATAATGTGTAAACAGACCAAGATGTTTTGGACATTGATTTAAGGTCACGTGATTGCGATTGCTGTCTAAATATACTTACAGTGGGATTGACACACTAAGAAAAGAATTGGAATTCGATGTCTGTAGTAAGAAATATGCATTCAAAGCGAGTGCATCTCAATAAATATACAAATAATATTAGTTCTTCAAGACATCAGGTTTCAGCGAGAGGCCAGTTGCTCATGATATTTCATTGATATATCAAAATTAATGCCCCTGCAGGCAGCCAAAATTTTAAATGACATATTTAGTTTATTTTACATTGTTTGCACAGAAGTTCTAAGTTCAAGGGGCATAACTCTTGTCAAAAATCATCAGACCTGGACCAAATACGAACTTAACCTGCATATCCATATATCCGATTTGAGTTGAATGTGTGAAACTGTGCAGAGATAATGAACGGAGAGTTAAAGATGACAGAATTATGGAAAACGGAATGACAAAACAGGGTAACACTATATGCCTCCGGCCATTTTATTTTATTAAAAGTATTTTTTATGGAAAAGTCCAAATCTTTGTCATGATCAGCCTGTGGAATTACCGGTTAGTTGTTTTACAGTAAAATGTTGCTGAAATTATTTGATGGATCTTGTAATAGAAAACAATAAATGAATTTCATAAAATAATAACAGTAAAGACGTTCAGCATTAACTTAAGATATTTGTTAAAGATATTTGAATTAACAATGTGATTGAAAAAATGTTACAAACACTTCAAACAAGTCCCCTGAACAATGATTGCAATAGGAATTTGATTAATAAATAATGAAATAAAAGTTTCCTTTATTTGACATATCAACAAATGCTAGCACATGTAATTTATATAGTATTGGTAATGTAACATACCACAGAATCCTGAGCAGTAAGCTTTAGGTACTTCTTGATGAACTCTCCCACCCAGCCTATCCGTTTATTTCTGTCTACAGCCCACTTCTTTTTCTTCATAATTGGAGCATCTCCGGCTGGTTTTAGAAGTACATCAACTATAAAAAGAAATGTATAAGTTTCAAGACAAAAACCTTCTGTAACAGTTTGTTTAATTTCAAAGAAATTAATACCTACAAAATTACCGGTATACATGCATTTTTTTAAGGTCACTTAAGTCACTCCTAGAGAATCAGATATATTGCTCTATTGCTATTTGTGGTTGTCCATCCTCCATCAATGAGTTAACTTTATATTATTTCTTCTTTTGGACACAATTTTCCAAAAAGAATTGAGAGTTGTGAAATTCACTACCCAAATGAGTGCGTAAGAAATTAGGAATTAGTAGCAAGTGTGTCTCTTTCAAAATAGTGAAATTTATAGTCTCTGTGTCAGCTGTGTTCTGATGTTAAAATGATGCTCTGTTTATCATATGATAGTAATATGCTTTCATTAAATATTCCTTCTACAGGCTGGGACCAATCGCACAGATTGGCTCTATTGCCTCTAATAGCTAATAATAGGATATAATATTCCAAATGGGGTATATATTACAGTGCAAAAAATAGATTTTTTTCATTTTGCAAAAAATAATGTAAATCTACACTAAAATAAATAAAAAAAACAAATTTTGGTGAACAAGTTTTCATGTAACCACACTATTACGGAGATTGATCCCTCAGTATATTCAAAACTTTTTGGGGATCAATCTCATAAACTATACGTTTACAAAAAAACTTTGCTATCCAAAAGTTGTTGAATTTGTGTAAGTATTTATTGCAGATTCATGGCAAAATTACTTATTTTTTTCTCTCCATTTTTGCACTCTAAATTCATATCCCATTTGGGATATCATATCCCAAACAGGCTATTATCACCCATTTGGGCGCATATATTATTGGTTCCAACCAGTTCTAAACCTTCAATTCATACAAGCACTGAAGCACTAAAGTGGTCGGACGTCAACCTGTATTTCCCGTGGAGCTACAGTTCTGTAGCTAAAGAAGGTCATATAAAGAAAGGTCTGGAGGCCTCTATCACAAATGTAAACTTCATTAACATGTTCTACTGTTAGGACAGGGGTCTTTAAATCATGCTTGTTATGAAATAGTATAAATTCTTTAAAAAACATTTCTCTCTAAACCTGGGCAGAAAACAGAGTACCTGGTAAATCAAACTAAAATCGATAGTAAGCAACACACATTCCGGTCAAAAGACAACAGATTAAGATTCCTTACACAGAATAAACAATATCATTCAAAAGTCCACACAAGACCAATTAGGACCCCCCCCCCCCCACCTTCTAAACACACAATCGTTTTGTAGATATGGACACGGTAGAGGCTGTGTAAGTAAAATAACGAGGTAAATTGTTATTCCCTTACTTTTTGTTTCGGCGACATGACTTGGACTTGCTGGTGTGCTCTTCTCGTCAGCTTCTGTGTTTTTACTGTCTCTACTTTCATTTCCGTCATCAGACATGTTTGTTTACTTCCTGTCGAATTAGACAGCACTAAAAACCGAAGAGTACCAAACATTGCCCAATATGCATGCGGAAATTGGGGAGGGGGGGGCCATAACATTCCAAACACCGAAAAATAATGATAATAATTATTCAATTGAATCCTGCTAACAGAGAAGGACAATTGGGAAGGATGGAGTTCAAATATATGTATATATTTTTGTCAATTTTACTTACTATTATAATTCGTTGCAAGATTTACTACAGTGATACATTTAGGACACATTACTATTTTACAAAAAGATAGAAAAAAATTATCTCATGCACACAACATAGTATCTCATGCGGATGACATAATATCTCAAGTGCAAGACATATTTTTTTTTAATCTTTGAAATCAATATTAACGTGTCCTAGTAATGGAGCAGTCCATAAGATACATTCTTGTGATCCCTTTTAAAGTGCATGGGCATATTTGCTTGCACTGATCAACTATCTTCCAGTAGACTCTGTGTGTTCTGTCAAATTCTGTCAGTAGAGTCTCTGCATGTGTTCTGTCAGCAATCCGTCAGTGACACTCTCTGTACTGTTCTGTCAGCTATCCGTCACTAGACACTCTGTATTCTGTCAGCTATCCTTCAGTACATTCTCTGTGTTCTGTCAGCTATCCGTCACTGGACTCTCTGTGTTCTGTCAGCTATCCGTCAGTACACTCTCTGTGTTCTGTCAGCTATCTGTCACTAGACTCTCTGTGTTCTGTCAGCTATCCATCAGTACACTCTCTGTGTTCTGTCAGCTATCCGTCACTATGCTATCTGTGTTCTGTCAACTACTCGTCAGTGCATGTACACTCTCTGTGTTCTGTCAACTATCTGTCGGTACATTCTCTGTGTTCTGTCAACTATCTTTTAGTACACCCTTTGTGTTTTGTCAACTATTTGCCAGTACACTCTCTGTGTTCTCTGCTCTATCATCACACTTTGTACAGACTGTACCCTTTTAAAAGTTATGATGACCCCTATTGATGATAAGGTCAAAAGTCAAGGGTCAAACTACTCTGGACATAAGATGCTTGAAAACCTTTTGCTTGAAAGGTATCAAACTTAATGCACTAAAGTACCGACTCAAAATGTATTGTAGATTTTGTAAAAGCATTGAATGTATATAGATAACAGTGACAGATTACATTACTGTATGTTAGGTCAAAAAAGTGGCTTATCTTTGGTGATTTTTACAAAGTTTAACAAAGTAGACTTCATATCATTAACCTTTATTCACAATTATATGTAATAATGATAATGTATAATATCATGTTTAATTTCAAATCATACATATCATTACATACATGTATATTTCATTCATGTCAACAAAATAAAGATATAAGAAAAATGTAAAGATCAAAATTCTGCCATAGAAAAGCTCATAGTTTCAAGGATGAATCATGACTCAAATTACAGAAATCTTAAACATTGCACACATACACATCAAAGTAACGAAAAATAAAACAGACTTGTGGCCTGATGCTTCTTATTTGTTGTTGTTTGCTAGCATATGCTACAGTTAACAACATAATGAAAAATTTCATTATTGTTTTTTTTAAATGAATTAACTCTTTTATTATGCAAAATGTTTTTCTTTCATATTATCTTTCGATCAATGTAAAAAGACAACCCTATCACAGAAAGTAGAAATTCTAGAGAGAATAAATCAATTGCTTTAAGAGAAACCAGTGCTTAGTCTTCCCTGTGCTCACTAAGTAACCATAAAACTCACCACAAGAGTTTATTTTTTAAAATCCTATAACAATGGTACAAAGATAAAGACTCGAGTAGCTTTAGTTGAGTTATATGTAAATAATGCAATTTGATAGTCATAAACTTGACAATATCTTATACACGTTCAGAAAAATTGCAGAGGTTATTAACTGGTGTTCATATCACAGAATTATCCTACAGTTCTTGGATTCACATCAGGATGCTAACATTGCCTCTGGTTCTTGTCGAGTCTTCTGTGGCTTGTCTGAAAACAGAAAAAGATGGGATTTCAAACATAAGAAAAGTAAATGGTAAATACATATGTATCTTGCTTCCACGTTAACCAGTATTTTTGTTTTGTCTTTGTTAATAACTCCAAGATTCCCTTTCAATCAATAATCAGCAAAGGTTGTCTGTTTTAATATCTGTTCCCCAATTAACACAACCAGATACATTAGTTTGTCAGACTCTGCCTTACATATCACTTTATCTACTGGTACAAAAGATGGGGAGAGGAATAGCTAGCTGCACATCTAATACACAAACATGTACAAGTATATGTATAATTATTTTCCTCTCCTCATCTATTGGTGACACTAACTTCTGACTTTTTTTAATGAACTCTCAGTGAGTTTTTATGCTGTAGTGGGTATATCATAAGTTTCAGAATGACAAATAATAAAGCAACACCTACACATGTTTTATATGATAAAGTAAGCCATTAAAAATACAAAACTACAAGCCAATTAAAATATCCTCAAAGCATTAAGAACAGCTGATATTAGACTGACTAATGACTGCTTGGCTGTTATCTCCCTTTTAGAGCAATGAATGCAAACAAAATGCTAAATGCTATAACAAAATAAGAAACAATGGTTTACCTTTCCGTTTTTGCTCCTCTATCTCAGGAAGCTCATCTTGTGGGACTTCAGGCAGCTCCACCTAAATAGGAAAATTCTCACACTGTTGATTTCATATTCACTAGAATTTAGTCTGATAATTATTATTTCAAAGAAAAAATTAATGTGTAAAACTTGCCTTGACAATTTCTTCTAATTCAGCCAGAACATCATCCTCATCTTGTGCAGTCAGACCACCAGATAGAAGCTCATCTATCTCCTAAAACCAGACCATCAATAGGGATAGTAGGCTTTGTCTTAATAAATCTTTCTATACATACATTTTAAATACAGATGTGATATATCAAAAATGAGTGTGACACTTACTCTCTGATAATCAATGGATTCTCTGGTTTCATCCATTATTTTTTCCACATCTTCCAGTGACAAGATCTAAAAAAGTGAAGAGTTCTAAAGAATATCTAGTAGTCAGGGAATGAATGTACAGTAATTGTTCATTGACAGTAACATTGGCACATACTGAAGATTCCTTATATCATCTAATACTTAATTTTATGAAATTACAACTTGGGATCTAGCCACAAGATTTAAATTCAAGAATGTCATACTGAAGTAACATTAATGTACATGTATAAGAAACTGAATTGCATATATATGTTAAATGCATTATTTTTATTTTATGGAATCCTTAGTAAACTAAAGCATTTATATTTACATGTACAAATGTAAAAACATTCATCACTACATCTGTAATGGGATGAGAGAAATAATGATGGACCAGTCAGACCGGGGTTTGAACCTAGGCCCCCTGAATTTCTTGTGAGCTACCCACTGAGATATCTGGCCAGGTATTTGAACCAATCTGACCGTCACACATCAAAAGCTGGTATATCATATTACCAGTAAGAGTAATCACTCACCTCGTGTAACTTTTTCAGGGAATCATTACCCACTTTCAGACCTTGAACAACTTGGGTTTCAATTTGAGCAAACTCAATATCATGAACCTGAAACAAGGAGCAAAAATTTACATACAGACACGAAATATGAAATCAAATGATAACACAGTACTACCTTTCTATTTCAAAAAGCTATCAATATGTCACAAATTCTTAACACACTGTATGTGTGACCTATTAGACATACCATTCGTTCTATATTCTCTAGCTGTCCATCAGTTTTCTCTATCAATGTTTCTTGGAATTTCTTTTTTCTGAGCATGAGTTTGGCTTTGCTTTAAAATAGTTATTGCAATAATAAATAAATTTTTTTAAAATGTTTACTGAAACCAATCATTAAGAAAATCAAAATTGACATTAAAATAATATACAATTCATATAATATTATGACATTTGACAAGTCAAATATTTACTCTTTTTTGCCATCTTTTAGCAATGATTTTGCAACTTCTCTGTCTTTCTCCATCTGCACTGCTATTTTCTTTTGATACTGTTTTAATTTGTCTCTTTGTTGTTTTAATTGCTATATAAAAATAAAGAACATTTTATAGTGTTTATTGGTATGATACAAGATATTTCATTTACCAATCAAGGGCCACGAAAGGCATTTCAATATATATAAATGTACAATTTAAACATTATGTGTTGTCAGTGAGATAAGTGAAGAAGTATGTTGTAAGGAAGGGAAGTTAAAAAAACTCAATTACGGTATACTCATTCTTTTAATCCTAGCAGGACTTAATTACCGGTATTTAAACCTAACCGTTGATGATACACCAATATGCTCTAGAAGAGGAACATTTGTAGATTCAAACAAATTTACTCAACTGCACATAAACTGTTGTTCTGTCATTTTGACAGCCAAGTTTGTAGCTTGAGAGAATATATACTGATATATTCAAAGGTCACTTATTAATCTTGTTGTGCTATAAGATTTCTATGCTTTTAATAATTTGTTAAAACAAATTAATAATTTGTTATAACAAATTGATAACTTGATATAACAAATTACTAATTTGTTATAACAAATTATCAATTTGTTATAACAAATTACTAATTTGTTATAACAAACTACAGTATCAATTTGTTATAACAAATTACTCATTTGTTACAACAAATTATTAATTTGTTAAAAACAAATTATTAATTTGTTATAACAAATTAATAATTTGTTAAAATGAATTATCAATTTGTTATAACAAATTACCGGTATTAAATTATCAATTTGTTATAACAAATTCGTAATTTGTTATAACAAATTAATAATTTGTTAAAAGAAATTAATAATTTGTTAAAAACAAATTAATGAAAAATACTGCTGCGGCCCTAATACGCTTCCGTACTAACACTCAGAGTTGTAATGGTGCACATTTACTGTCAGTCATCTCTAATTACTTGCAGTGACTTTAAATTGATATTTGTGAATGAGAAATAATTAAGGCTAAAAAAAACTTTGTTTCCTGATTGTCTTTTCGTCTTTGGAGGGGGAGAGGGGTAATGAGGGTCCGGACCACCCCTGGAAATTTAGTTACTGTACCAAAAAAATGACCCTGGAACCTGCCCCACCCGCAAAACAGTATCATCACTTGCCCCCCCCCCCCCCCGGAAAGATACTGGAATCTTCCATGGACCACACACATCCTATAAGTTTGCTGATATCACTAATGAGTAAAACAGAAAAATAAGCATTCCTTCATTCCCATGAATTTGTTTGAATACAAGGTTAGTGCACAAGATACGTTAACGTTAACACAAATGGCCGAGTAAATTCGAAATCTCACAATAACGTATCATAGTAATTGAACGAATTTGTGCATCTTACCAAAATGGCTTTATCTTGTTCGGTAACTTTAGATTCATGTTGTTTAGTTTTCTTCTCTTTAGAAAACAGCCCTCCCATTTTTTCAGATTTCTTTCGATTTTCTTTTTTCAGGAAAACATGACACTAATGACGAAATCCCGATCCCGATGTAATTAAAATGAAAATAGGTAAGAACAAGACATGCATCGTATGGATATGCATGCTTATCACTTAAAATTGTTGACTTCCGAGAAATATTTGTGTTTTATAGTAATTTTCTGTCATATTGAATATATGCACTTGAGAATTTATGGATAGGAAAATACGCTAAATGGTAAAAAAAAATATCAAAAAATCTGATGATGATGATCGAATTGTTACACCATTTCAGTACTGTTTACTTTCTCATAAAATGTAGCTCACTATAGAGCATAGCCTCTTTTTTTGGCTATGCCCATCCACAATTGAAATAGCATAAGGTATGCATGCAGACTTTAAAAATTACATTCCATGTGTATTCAATGTGTTTGCCCCACTAAGAATCAAATTATATTTGAAACAAATTCAATTTATTCCAAATATTTGATCCTTAATGGAGTGACCATATCAATTTGAAACTGATCATGACCGATGAAAGAGGTATGATGTAACTCATGCATTTTACATTAAGAAGGAATGCTGAATGACAGAAATATGAGGCCATCTTTACCGAAGGCTTATTTAATTAGTCATGATCTTTTCTATAATGAAAATTTGTCCATTGTCTGTCGTTGTCGTCTTTGTAAACTTTTCACATTTTCATCTTCATGTCCAAAACCACGGGGCCGATTTCAACCAAACTTGGCACAAACATGCAGAGACATAAATAACAGAGATTGGCAACTCCGCCATTGGCGTGTTTGTTGTTGAAAAATGTTACGGGACCGACCTTCCTTTGAGAACTACTTTTTAGTAAACTGAGATAATGATCTTAAACCAAAAGTATACTGTTTTTATGAAAAATAGGCATAGGTTTTAGGTATTTTTGAAACAAAAAATTGAAAAATAAGATAAATATATAGAAAATATATTGGCCAGCTATAAAACATCGACGAAATCTCGGACGACGGGTAGCCAACTGCCTCATAAAACTCCTCTTTTAATATTGTTTACAAGACATAAACTCATGAAAATATAATATTTTGAATGTTTTGGTAATAGGTTTTAGCTGTTTATATTTCGATATAATTGTTTATTTGAAAGATACCCAAACAGAAAAATTAGCCTACGGGATCATATCAATGACCCGTGTGTAAATCATGGTTTTGATATGATTTCGGTATAGGAAAATTTCACATGCAAATGAGTTAATGGATCATGATTCTGGGATGATCTGTTAAACTAAACAAATTGTAAGAAAACCATGGTCCTGGTATGATCTGTTGTAACTAACAACTCGTATCAAAACCATGGTCCTGGTATGATCTGTTGTAACTAACAACTCATATCAAAACCATGATCCTGGTATGATCTTTTGTAACTAACAACTCATAACAAAACCATGATCCTGGTTTGATCTGTTAAAGGACAATTATACAATAATTTCTTACAGAAAAAACTGAACACATAATTTATACTTTGCAACAGACAATTATATCCTTTTAACATTTTAAATACATTGTCAATTACGAAATATGAAAATTAGTATACATGTATGTCACATGAACTATATCGTTAAGGCAATATAATCTGAATTAGAACAACTTCCATAATTTAGATGATAATTAAGGTCTTCCGTTTCCAACGGAAGACCTTATTGTTATTGCTTTGTTTCTTTTCCTCTATTATT
>WFKH01007768.1:4830995-4854495 GCA_016163765.1 Magallana hongkongensis | reverse complement strand
CATGTAGTGGGTGTATTTCTCCTTACATGTAGTGGGTGTATTTCTCCTTATATGTAGTGGGTGTATTTCTTATTGCATGTAGTGGGTGTATTTCTTCTTGCATGTCAGGATAATTAAAGAAGGGATACAATACATTAAAATCCAAAACGTGCACTTTCATGGAATTTTAAAGTAATGTTTGCTTAAGTGGACAGCTTCACAAAGGTACAGTGTATGTTTTGGGGGGTTTTTTCTCACCTTGAAATAGAGGGAGCTTCTGTTCTTCTATGGGTGCCCCAGGTTTAATTTTTTTATGGGTCTGTTTCCAAGAAACTTTATGCCCTAAAATGACCAAAAGATGGGTGATGCATCAAGGGATTCATTGCAGTTGTCAGAAACAAGATGCAGAATTTTTGAAGCAGGTTAAAGTTATAAGACAAGGTCTCATAGCTTCTCTTCCTGAATCATTGCACCTAAGGATACATACATATAATATCAGCTATTATATTAAATCCCTGAACCCTCCTCAGAGCCATAAGGTGCATAAGGCTGGTGCTTATCTTTGTTTTCCTTGGTGCTATGCTACACAGATGAGTCACTGACTCCCCCTTGATGGAACATAAGTCAATTGCAGCTTAACCCTTAGCAAAAGCCGGTACCTTTGCAGTTGCTGGGTGGACTGAGGCAGTGCAGATAAAGTTAAGTGTCGAACGACACAACATAAAAGATAAAGTGACCATGGCAGTGCTCAAACCAGCGACCTTTGGGTTACTGGCCTAACACATATGACCGCTGAGCTAGTGCTCCAGTTCTTACAGTATGTGACCATGTTTTCCAGAGGTTGCACATCATCTCTTCAATAACTACCGGATGCCTTTCAAATTTCTTTGAAATTTACATCCATAATGTGGCTTTCAATTCATATTACTTCCATTATGCATAGATAATTAAACAGGTTAATGTAAATTTTTAGCAGGTCTTTCTTTATTTTTAACATATGGTATCAGTCCAATATGGTGTCACTCCAATAACTTTTGTCCAATGTATATTTTGTATTTAATAATTCAATGAACTAACCAAATATTTGCATGAACATGATAAAACCATCACAGCTTTAACATCTTTACAATGCCACAGGTTATCCTAATCTTTATTTCCAGGATTTGTGTGCCTTTTATCTATCTATTCAAAATTAAAGAAAAGTTCTCAGACCAATGTTCTATAATTTATTCTAGAGAAAATGTATAGAATGATACACATAAAAAATTTGTTCTACTCAATAATCGTAAAACTAGATTTTGAAGATTTTAACATCATGACAATAATTTAGAAAATGAGCTGCTTCCACGATCCTGTTCACCACAGTCCTAAGATGTATGTACAATGTACACAGAGAATATGAATATGACAAATTGCTAACAAAATGGATTGCATGAAGATAATGGTTTTATATTCTCTCTTTTAGAGTCTTTAGTCTCTGGACAAAAAATGTTTCCAGAACTTCGGCACACTGATAAAATGGAGTATCAGCAGGATTGTACAGCCGACAATTGTCAAACACCTTTGTCACATCCTTCACAAAGTCACAAAGACGGAGATACTTCCTCTCAATCACATTACTCTCCAAAGTTTGAAGATCTGTGGGTGAAAAAAGGAATCACATTTTTAATAATAATACAATGTGCTAGAATCTAACCTATTAAAGTGGAATATCTACTGAATAAATGATGCATTTACCCATAGGATCTTTGATAACTGCATAATAATCAGGAACCTCACTGCGGTCAACTGGCTCTAAAAATGGCCAGGCCATTTTGTGTGCCTGCAAAAAATAAGAGCTCCATAAAAATAACAATTTTCAAATAAATTTTTAACAATTACAATTAATTATGTACAGATATACTATGGAATCATTAGAATTAGTGGTGGCTAAATTTTCGTGGTTTATATGGGTATCCTTCACCAACAAATTAATATACCTGTCCAATTTACAAATGTACGTACAAGCAAATTCATGACAATTGGCCCAAAAAAAGATGATTAAACAGTACTAAAGAAATGGTTATTTGTCAGAAGCGTTCTAAAGATAACACCAACACACCTGCATGGATTTCACAAGTCTGCGGACATTTTCATAGTCCTTCTCTTGCAGGATTTTCTGGCTAATCGGATCAACCTCCTCCTTTTTCTCACAGTTCGGACAAATATAGACATCCATGTGATTGGCCTCGACCTGGGACACGCCCACACACCGACCGTGGAACCAGTCCTGGCACCGGTCACAGCCGATGTAAAACCTGCAGACAAAGGCAGAATGTAATCACCACATTATTCATCATTTTCTGTTTTCTAATGTGAAAACCTGTCAAATCAATTACATCTATACTATTCAAATTAATTATTAATATGTACTTTAAACTAGTCAATGTCATTTCATGAAAGTTGTAATTAAAATGTACATGTCAATGATGTACTAAATAACCAGGACTCACTGAGTATCATCATAAGGAGTCTTGCACAGACAGTACAGTTCCTCTGTGGCAGTCTCCCTCTGTCTCTTGCACTCATCACACACGTAAGAGTCAATTCGCTTTGCCATATCCTCTGATATATCAACACAGCTACCATGAAACCAATTGGAACACAAATCACAGCCAATGTAAAACCTGCAAAATAAAATTAGGCCATCAATTCCTTTCATTCTAGTTTATTAAAACTACAAATTTTACATTGAATCAGGAATGTTAATTTACTTAGTATCATCATAGGGCTGCTTGCACACACAGTAGAGTCTGGATTTGGGGTTCAAAGCCTTGTTTGCCCCTGTGGATATGATTTTCTGCTTCTTGCGTTTGGGCTTGATGATTTGCTCGGCTGGTATGATAGGCTTCTTGTTGCCGCTAGCAATGTGTTGTTGAACCGTTAGGATTGCAGGATTGGACTGTCGGGGCCCTTGTTCAAGTCTCTTGGGAGTATGACCCTGACGTTTCTTCAACTGCTCAGCAACTTCAAACTGGAACAAAATGTCAGTCATGAAATGCCTTTTCAAACATACAGATACTGATTTACAGAGTAAATTAAAAAAAATATGTTTTTTTTAAAATATTTTTTCATTAACCAAAATTTGCTTAAGGTTCAATTTAAAACCTATCACTGCTTGCAAAGCTTTACAAATGAATTTCTTGTGCATATATAGTTTTAAATAAATGTAGATAACACAAAATTCAAATGGCTGCATTTGTGACACAGAATCTAAATACACAGTCTCAACCACATGATACATATAACAATGAATATCTAATGCCTTGCACTTACTCATAAATTACAGCATACTTTACATGTCTGATAAGATTAATTTCACTGTTCATGTAGCACCAACAATATGTGGCAAAAAAGTATATGTATGCAATGTCACAAAGGCAGCCATGATAAACATGCAATAATCAAATGAAATAAAACACATGAAGACATCACAAGGACAATGGAGGCTACAGCGTCTAATTGAACCAAAGAAGTGTAAACCCAAAAATGTAAACATGCTCTAATACGGAGCCCGATATCCAGTAATGTTAGCACCTGGATCTCTTGCTGCAGATTTTTCTCCATTAATGAACGTTTCTTAAGAATTTCCCTCTTGAGAGCCTCCTTGTGTTTGTACAAAGTGCCGTGAAGTTTGGCTACCATTAATCGCTTCTGCTTTTCCTCCTCCAGCTCCTGTTTTTTCACTTTGCGGACTTCTTCCTTTTCTTTCTTCTCAATCTTCTCCACGATGGACTTTAGGACCGCCCCACACACAGCTCTCCTGAAAAACACACAGAACTGTTAACAAAGTGGCTGTAAACCACACAAAACAAACGATAAAAACCTAATTTCTTTTTAAAAGTGAATTTCCAATTTCCTTCGGCATGATTTAATAATGGCTTTATTGATATCAATATACCATGTACATGTACTTCTACTGGCTACAAGTAACTTCTTTAGAAGGATAAGTTACTTAAAGTTTTATGATAAATCATTAAAATGAACATCTGCATAAAACAAAAACTTCTTTCAATTTTTTTCTCTTCTAAACATAGAAACAAAGAAAAGTCTGCAGGTCTATGTACATAAATAAGCAAAGTCCATAAAGTATCATCTTCGCTAGCCAAGGGTTTCTGATCTGCACCGCTCCTCACGAACCCTTGGAATATCGTGCTATCAAAAGTTGGGATTTCTTCCCTGGATTTTGATTGGGGTTTACTGAAACCGTTCGACCAATCAAAAAGATGCAAAACATATCTGATTTAATCGACAATGTTTTCGTATAACACGCATAGCTCAAAACCCTTATTTTTCTAGTCTTTCCGTTTGAGCCTTCATGATACATGTACATGTAGCTTGCAATGGTGCAATAACAAGTACCACCTAATCTGTGTATCAAAAGAGGCATGCACTCATAGATGAACTTTCAAGGATTTACCGCTCCCAGTCTTACTACCTTCGAATGAATTCGATCTATATGTAACAAGTAACAATATTCCTATTTATTGAATACACTGGGCATTAAAACGTTCTTTCAACTTGTCAATATCAATGTCTATGGGACTGCCATTACTGCACCAGTGACGTTTAAAGTACGGCATCTTTCATCATTTGGCTGATTTATAAATAGGCTGGGAGATCACGGGACGAAAAAAATCCTGACTTTTGATAGCACAATATGCCAAGGGTTCGTGAGGAGGGGTGCGGATCAGAAACCCTTGGCTAGCGAAGATGATACTGTATATGAATGTCCTCAAATCTTCACTTAAACTTACCATTATATTTTTATAAATACTCTGTATATTGCATAAACTTAAGTACAGTACATGTACACATGTATACTTTTCACAACATAAAACTATGATACCTCATTCTCTCTTCCCTCTGTTCCTGCGTCATTGGCTTTGCCGCGGGATCAGGCTGCGGTATAGAGGGCGTGGGGGTGACCACAACCTGTGGCTTCTCAATCACGGGCTGGGTAGGAGGGGTTAAGCTTGCTGAAGGGTTCTGAATCATACGTTGCATAGCCAGCAACTTGGCCTGAATTTCAGGGGTCTGATTCTGCATCAGTGCTTGTCGAACAACTGCAAGGATGAGAGAAATGTTAGGTGACTTTTTCACATACAGTACATGTACATTTTATTTTCAGTCTTTCGAAATCTGCAAACTAATCAAGAACATTTAACTAACCTTGCTGCACAACTTGGGGTGTCACCGCATACTTTGTGGAGGATGCCACTGGGGTAGAAGGAGCCACTGTGGTACGTGGGGTGGAGACAATGGTCTGGGGTGGACTCTGTAGTACAACTTGCTGTTGAATGGTCTGAGCAGTAGGTGCCACTAGATGAGGTGTACTAGTTACCCCAGCTATAGCAGTAGACATTTTGACAGGTAACAATACAGTAGATGGTGGAGCTATACTGATGGAAGAAGTCTGTTTCGGTAATGTAGGTACTGATGATACCAAAATAGGGCGCGTGCCAGATGCAAGTTTGAGGGGTGATAAAAGAGTGGCTGCCATATTAGTTCCAGACACAGAAACTGATGTGTTAGACAGACTGGCTGCTAGTTTGGGGGTCTCGGCAGCCTGAACCGTAGTGGTGGCTGGTCTTACTACAGTGGCCGTTCCATCGACAGAGGTAACGTTACCCAAGTTGGCCAGAGACTGCGCCAGTATTTGTTTAGTCTGGATAGTGGAGTTTCCAATCTGCAGGGTGCCCCCCGAGGAGAGAGCCTGGGAGGGTACTATAATGCGAGTGGGTGTTGAACCAGCCAGGGCCGACAACCCTGTACTAGTGCTGACTAAAAGGGATGAGGTAGGGCGAATTGCAAGCTGCCCCCGGGGAGGGACCAGTGTTGAGGCCAGACTAGTTTGTGGGGTGGAGGTAACGCTGGCACTGGCCACTTGTGTTGTGGTGCCAGACTGTGGCAAGGTCAAAAGCTGAAGTCTGCCGTCAGGAAGGCGAATTATCTGCTGACCTACATGTACAATGAAATGGATATAATACTAATATCTCCAAAATTCAATACATTTTGAATTTCTTTTAATAAGCCATTTGTAAAAGTCTAGAATCTGTGCTATGAAAACAACATACCCTGCAATAAGCCCCGGACTTGTAGTTGGCCAGAGGGTCCCTGAATTATCTGCAGGTTTTGGGTTCCTGGAGAGCTTGTAGGACGAATTTGTACTAAAAAATAAAATCATTCACAATTTATAGAATTCATATTGTTATTAAAAATATAGAGCCTGCACAGTCATTTAAACAAACAATGTGATTCATTCATTATATGCATAACACACTATCTTACCTTTTGGAACTGCAGGAGATGGTGTTTGGATTGATGAGGGAACAATCACTCGAGTGGGAGTTGTCTGTAATGCTGGATTCCCTATCACATTCACTACAAGCAAAATTCAATAAATTTATAGACACGTAAAACAGATGTTTCTTTAAACGTCATGTGTATTAGTACTCCTTTGATTGGTCACACGACAGTGATGCTGACTGACCTTTGGTAGGTGTAAGCTGTGGTTTGGAGATCGGGACAATTAGTCTAGTGACAGCTGAAGGCTGGGCCGTAGTTACAACGATAGACCCTGGTTTGGGGGCTAGTGTAACACCTGAGGAAGTTTGTAAATTGGTTCTCATGGGCAGCTGAACCTTGACCACCGGTCTTATAGGAGTGCCCCCACTGGTTGTTGCTACACCTATAAAATTAATTTAGAGAACAAAGCCACCAAAACATAGAGTTTTTCTTATCTTATTGACTAACATAAGTACAATGGCTCCTGAAACTCACCAGTCAATGCAGACAGAGTCTTTGGTTGTACCGTCTTCAGAATACTGGTACCCCCTGAGAGTAAACTGCTTCCCACCGAGCCCCCCAAGGTTTTGATGATGGTTCCTCCTGCAGCACTGTTAAGGGTGGCCGAGATGATGGAGGGAGCTGTGGTAGCCACCGATACAATCTTGCCCTGTGCCTCCAGTAGTCGCTTCTGCTGTAGGGCCAGTCTCTGCTGCTTCAGCTGCTGCTCTAGCTGGGCCTTGAGCTGAGCTGCATTGACAGATGTGGTCTGTTGGATTGTGGTAGTCTCCGAGCCAGACTTATCTTGAATGGCAGCCCTTTGCCTTGCTAACCTAAAATTTATGGTCAGATTTTACATGTTTAAGTATGGTAGCTATAAAACCTTTCCTTGAATCAATAGGATGGTGTCTTTTCTTAACTTACTTTTCCCCAAACTGTTTGATTTCCCAGAGTTCCAGTTCTTCCTCTGGCGTCCATTCTTCTGTGACACTTGGCTCTGTTTGTTTAGGGGAGTCTGCCCTTTTCCTTTCCCTTAAACCAAGTCTCTGGGGTGTGTACTTCTCTAAAAAAAGATACAAAGTGTAATATTTTAGATCATCAACAAAGCTCATCTAAAGATCAGAATATACCTTATACTGGTTTATCATGAATGTATAATACAAATAGACTGCAATGCATGTATATACATGTGTAAATGGTTAAGCGTTTTTAAATATGTAATGAAAAAAGGTTAAAAAACAAAACAAAACAAATTTCTTTGGCTTAATTTTTACCTTTTGGTTGAGAAGGTACTCCAAGAGGTACTACTATTTTCCTGACCAAGAATTCCGATCGTAGATTGTGAGGGCCGACGTCTCTTCGTTTTAGCAGTTCCTTAGTTGTGATTTCTGTTTCTGTTGAGATTGTGTTGGTACCACCGGCTGGAGGCTTGACTGCCAGATCATCCCAGCGCAGACACGCCCACAGAATCCTCAGCTGACTACCTACCGCCCCGTAAGATCTACAGGTCTGAGTCCTGTATCTCCAGGCAGTTTTAAACACAGGCCTAGGACAGGGATAAATCCAGTTCACATTATTCATTTTACAATTATAGTTAAAAGCCTTGGTTTCACATTTGCCTCCTTTACGAGACAATTTCCTCAACTCAAATTTTTCTAGAGCAAACAAAGTTTTCTTTCCACTGGGTGTCAAAAACTTGTGACAAGATGGCAAAGTGGCTTTCTTTTTAGCTGGTATTCTTTGACCGAGTTTGGCAAATTTGACCAGTTTGATTGGTTCTTTACTTGTTCTGATAGGAGGCATCTTACTTCTGAGCTCCTCTACACTCATCTTATCAATGGCTTGTCTTAACGCCATTTGTGCTTGAGTCATTTGATTTGTCTTAGCTCCTGTCTTCTGAGCCAACATCTGAACAACAGCACTACTATTACTTGTGGTCACCTTCGTCACCACTTCTGTGCTAGCTGTGCTGCCTGTAGGTTTTGAGATAATTGACTTTGCTTCGGGTTCTGGTTTAATGGATTTCTGATCAGCTTCGGAGGTGTCCATATCCTGCTCCTCCATTTCCTTCTTTACGTCCACTTTCTCGTCTTTGTCCGCAGCAGTCTTTTGAGGAGAAAGCTTTTCATCTCCTTCCACATCAACATCTTCTTCCTCTTCATCATCTTCTTCCTCCTCCTCATCCACCTCCGCATCTGAGCCGTTCTGTTGATTGTTACCGGCCAGATTTAGCATGGCCTCATCCTGAGACTGCTTCTGCATGCAGAGACATGAGTAGCAGGATCCCTCCTCGTTCCGACACAGATAGGAGTAGCAAGGGTGTAACGGGAGGTCTGAAGTTTCCTCTGACGGACTGGTATCAGTGAATGGTTTGCTTTCTTCTGTTTTGACTTCTTCCTGTTTTATGCTTTTTGAGAGTGGAACTGGTTCTGATTTGATTTGAGATTTCAACTTCCAGTTTATCTGCTGTTGTAAAGCTTGTCTCTGCTTAATCTCAATTTCTTCTTGCTTTAACCGCTTTACCAAGAGAGAATCTAGTTTTGCATAGGGTTTAGTGACTTTCTGATAGTATGTTCGTTCATTCATACCTTTAGACACATTAATCAGATCTACATCAGCTTTTGGAGGTAAACTGGAATCTTTATAACCAGATGGTAAAGGAAAGTCTCTGGCATGCTTGCCGGTTTTCTCATCAGTGGCTACCTTAACATTTTTCACAGGGCTTGCTTTCCTCACATCAATGGTAATAACCTGTTCAGTTTTTACCTTTTCTATGGTACCCTGATTTTCACCTTTTTCAATTTTCTCTTTGTCTATCTCCATTTTATTATTTCCACTATCCTCTGTATTGGCTCCAACAGGTTTCTCATCAATATCCATTTTCTCTGCTTGAGAGCCTTCAGTACATAACTTTTCTTGTTTAACTTCCATTTCTTCTTTAATTTTTTTCACAGCAGTTTCTTCCACTTTCGCATCTTGGTTTTCTTCTTGTTCCTCCTCAGCTTTGCGTTTACGAGCCTGTAACTTACGAGCCACATTCCTGAGACCCACGCTGTCTTGGGACACATGGTTACCCCTCCTGGTTTTAGATAGCCACAGCCAGCCCTGACCCCCGGTCACCCTGTACTCTTCCCCTCTCTGCTTCCACACCTAGGAATCAGACATACATGTAGATATACATTCATCTATATTTTTATCTCTAGCTACTAAAAGAATGCTGTTAATTGCTAGCAAGCTTCAGATGAATTTAAATTTCTATGCTTTTTTTCCAAACACCATCCTACCTGGTGTTTGAGGCCCAGAGTGTACTTGATCCAGACCAGAGGGCCACGACTTTCTTCCTCCTCATCTTTTCTCTTCTTCATCTCCTTCTCTCTTTTCTTCATTTCTTCTCTGTCCAGTGAGGTAATTTTCATCAGCTTGGAGTGACCTACATAAAAAGCATACAGATAGTGACAATTCTCTCTCAAACTGCTGCATTCACATGAAAAGCAAAAGACACACAGTACAAAACTGAACCAAAGTCTGAGAGCACCAACCTAAAGCTTCTGTCCACACAGGGTTAAATATAACAGGTTTAAGACATGCCTCCAGTATAGACAAAGCAAGGCCAAAGTCAGAGGGAGATCTACACAGCTGTACAGCGTTGTTCCAGTTCTGGCGGTGCAGTGGCCAGTGCGGGTGTAGGAAGGCAGTGGGAATGTTGTTTTCCAGTTGTGTGAGTGTCATCATCAGAGTGTTGGTGACCAGGTTCTTCCTTCCCACCACTGCTCCGTTCCACTTGAACTCGCTCAGCTGTGTCAGGCTGAACTTGTGGGAGAGGTACCGTCGCTTGTCCCGCTCCTCGTTGTGCTGGTGTTTGTTTAGAGCCAGCTGGTTACTGGAGTACTGATTCTGATATGTCTTGAAGTTATTCTCCATCCCTGTAAAACATCCACTCAAAACTTTCAGCCTGCACAGTGGTAAAATTTACCGTAGGTTTTTTACTTTTGTAAGCATTTTCTAAATCTCTTAATAACAGAAAGACCAAAATATTAAATGTTTAGTTGCTCAGGCACTGCTGCATTATGTCCAATATTACTATTTCAAAATGAAGAAATTGAGTTATTCCCCTTTTCAAACTAGACAACATTGAGATGGTGACCATCTCAAAGGGCCACGCTTAAATAATGGACAATAGGATAAAAAGAATTTCAAAGAATTTTGCTTTGACCTTGACCTATAACTTAGAAATTTTCCAGCTGGCATAGAACTTCTAATTCAATCTCATTACCCCTTACATACAGGCATTTTTATTTAATCTGAGCAAGATTAAGCAAATGGGAAATAATCTAAAGTCTAAAACTGATCATAAAGAGATTCGCTATGACCTTCACATTGACTTGGTTCATGGTCACTATATGCCATTAACCAAAAAGCTCTGTTTAAGTAAAGTATTAGCCAAAACAGGGCTAAGTGGAAAGTATGTAATTATATGCTCTTAAAAAAAGGATTTTTGTGTGATCCAATATGACCTTGACACTTGACCTACAAACATTATTCAAGGTCACTGCATACCCTTTGATCAAAGGCACCATGTGGGTGAAGTATGAGTCAGACTGGAGCAAAGGGAGTGAAGATATGGTCCAGACAAGGATTTTTCATATAATTCTGCTATGACCTTCAAATTTGACCTTGAAAAATGGTTCAAGGTCACTACACACTCTTTATTCAAAAGCTCTATTAATGTGAAGTATAAGCCAAATAGGGCCAAGTAAAAAAGTATATATGCTTTGAACAAAGGATTTTTGCATGGTCTGATATGACCTTGACCCTTAACCTACAAACTTCATTCAAGGTCACTGCATACCCTTTGACCATAGACAGTCTGTGAGTGAAGTATGAGCCATATTGAACCAAGGGGAGAGAAGATATGCCCCGGACAAGGATTTTATATATAATTCTGCCATGACCTTAACCTTAGACCTAGAAACATGGTTCAAGGTCACTGCACACCATTAACCCAAAGGCACCCTGTGGGTGAAGTATGAGCCAGATTAGGCCAAGGGGAGAGAAGATATGCTTCGGACAAGCGATCTCGGAAGGACGGACGGACGGACGGACAGACGGACAGACTGATCACTGTAGGGCGCCTGCAGAGCGGGGCCCTAATAAAAATACAAGATCCTTGTGTGAAACCAATTGTTTTGTCAAATAAGAATAAGTAAATCTTTGTCCGTCACCAATATTTTGGTCTGAGAAACTAAGGATTAATTTTTCTTTGCCTTAATGTGGTCATTTTCTTTGATTAGTGGCGAGTTATCATCTTACCAAGCTTGTAGTAAACAGACTGCTGCATCATTAAGGCACTTTTGCTGCGGGTTACTCTGGTAATGTCTCCATCTTTGTTGATTACAAGGACATCATCAGATGACCTGGTCTTGACAGAGGCTGTAGTGGAGGTGACAGAGTCAGTGAACTGTTTAGGGGTGAGGGAACCAGTCTTAGATCGAGTCACAATTCTTCGAGCATCTACAAAATTTAAAAAAAATCATCAAAATACTATGAAAACTAATCCACATAAATACAGAATAAAACTCCAAATAATAATGTAATAGACTGCGTTAGAAGCTATTTGATGTTTTACCGGAGGAAGATACCACTGTGGTGTTTTCTGTGGAATTCTGGGTAACTACAGTGTCTATGCCCTCGGAGCCTTGAGTTGTTGTGATAGGTTGTTTACTGACAGCCAGTGTCACACGATTTCCGTCACGGTTCACTATCAACACTGTCCGTGTCTGGGGTGATTTCTGAGGACTATCCTCCGTCACCTTAAGCACAGTGGGTTTCACGTTCGGACACACAGATTGCACATTCATTATAGTAGACTTAACACCATCTGGAGTTTTGTCTAATTTCTTAATCTCAAAGGATTTGAGTTCTGAGTTAGGATCCTGCCCGTTCTTCTCCTGAAGCACGATTTCATCCTCTGGTTTGAGTGACTGATCGCCTGATTCTGTTTCCATGCCTTCCTCGCTGTTTGTTACTTTAGTGCTGCTTATGGTCTTGATGGTAGTCGTGGTTACCGTCTCTACCACCTGCTGTACGGAAGTCTCCATTTTCTTAGCCTCGCTCATTATGGTTTGCGACGAAGTCACTTCACTGGTAGTTGCCATTACAGTGTTCTCCTCTGATATTACCACTTCTTCCACCTGATACATCAAAACAAAAACAAACGACAAAATAGCAAAATCAACAAATATATAAATCAAACATACACAATACAGTCAAATCTACACCAGTTTGTCATAAGCATGAAACAAATCATACCACTGAAGAATCGAGTCCAGACTGTTTAGAATTGGAGTTTTCATTGATATCTCCATTCATCTCTTGGCCATCAAGAAGAATAACGTCCTTCTCCATCTTCTCCTCTTCCCTCTGTTTTGCCTCTTCAATCTCCTTAGCTTTCCTCTCCTCTTCCTCCTTTGCTTTCTTCAATGCTCTTTCTGTTTGTGTCTTCTTTAATTGAGCTAAAAAAGAAAACACAGCTTATATCATGACTATCATGAAATGCAAACCCACAAGAGAAATATCTACTTTTAACAACAAATTATTTCAAAAGAATACTATCTAAGACTCTTAAAGTTGCGAGGCAACACTAAAAATTCTTGCTTCATTATTTAATCTGTAGGTAACCGTAAATATTTTAAAACTGATATTAAACACTTAAAGTCAATCATTTAACCAGTTCACTTTTTTAACACATAGGAAAATATTTTTTCCATTTGTTTTTAAAAATAAAAATGTGAGATCTGGGCTCATCAATTCACTGAATGGAAATAAATCCATATTAAATCTAGCTATAATGAAAAAAATTTTTTTTTTGAATTGAATGTGTCTTTTGTTAAGGTCAGACGACACGTTCCTCGATTTTATATAACTTTTTCCAGGAATTTGTTATTGATTTACTACTACTTTGATAAGCTTTCTTGCAAAAAATTAGGGTACCTTACCAGGCATTTGTGCAAGATACTAGAGTATGCAATTTCCTATATAATCTTATTGAAAATACACTTGAATTGCTGATATAAAAATTTTTGGCATATATATATATATATATTTTTTTAAAATTTTAATCATTTTTAACATGATAATAAATGATAATAATTTTATTTGATATATTATCAGGCCATTGAAAATTTGAAAAATAATCATTATTTTTCGAGGAACGTGTCGTCTGACCTTAACAGCATAAAATGTATATTCTAAGGAGGACAACAACAACAACAAAAGCAAACTACAGTGTACATGTATGTTGTTGGAAATAATTACTATGTACACCATTTACTACAGTTCAATGACAAACCTATTTCAATCTCTATGGCCGATTTTCTGTTTCCTTTGTGGCTATTTGTCAACTCTTCTGTTATAGACATGTGTTTCAGGATATCCTCCTTGAATTCTAACAGAGTTTGGTAAAGATCTCTTTCATAGTTGTTTTTGTCCAAAACCTCCAGCAGTTCTTCAAACTGAGGCTGTGTACTGTAGTACCATGCTTCAGTCTCACTCTCACTGAAATTCAACAAATCATGATCTTGTCAATCATAGGAAATCAAAATCTTCTCCCAAAAGAATGATTCTCTACTAATCTTAAAAATAAGTAGAGCAAAGTAAAAATTTGTCATAATTATCTTTTGGTGTATACATGTATGTTGTTAGCATAAAGACATACACAACAATTCTCCTGCATAAGAACCAGTATTTCCTTCTGTGTCTGTCAAATCCAATTGGTTCCTGTCTACACAGCAAGCCACTTTTTTCTGCCTCAGAAGCACAGTCTGTCACACCCTTTACCTGAAGACAAAAATGTTTAAACTTTCAATATTAAATTAGACTTATCATCTAGATTCACAAACTTAATAATAATGCAATACTTCAGCAGCCATGTCAATTTACAGGTTTACAAAGGGTGATAGAAATTATTTACTCTTACCTTGTGGGCCTTGCATATTGTACAGACCCAATCTTCTTCTGGGACCTCTTCCATTGGAGGCTCTACACAGGCAAGATGATAGACTGCAGAGCAAGTTTCACAACAAAGCAAGTCTCCCAACCTGAAATTGACCAATAAATCCTATACATAGGAGTCACGCACAAAGTGAAAAATAGCTGCAGGTCTGTAGCTCCCGGTCTGAAAAAATTCGGATGGACGACCTGGGAGCTACAGGGCCATCCATTGAAAAAATTGTATATTTATTGGGCAGAAAAACGTGCGCTAGTTTTCGACTAATTAACCTTATTTATACGCAAAATCTGTGAAAACAATTAGTACCATTAATTTCTTCATGCAATTTACTACTAAAATCGCCTCTTTACTTGCCTCAGACTTTCTCCGAAACATGCTACCGACCTCGGAAAATGAAGTATGTTGAATTTACATCGAGATCGAGAGTCGCCATTTTTACATGTAAACAAATGACTGGTGTTGGTGTTGAAAAGACTATCCGAGGCAAGTAAAGAGACGATATCAGTAGTAAATTGCATGAAGAATTTAATGGTACTAATTGTTTTCACAGAATTTGCCTATAAATAAGGTTAATTAGTCGAAAACTAGCGCATTTTTTCTGCGCAATAAATATACAATTTTTTCAATGCGTGGCCCTGTAGCTCCCAGGTCGTCCATCCGAATTTTTTCAGACCGGGAGCTACAGACCTGCAGCTAAGTGAAAAACTATATACCTTAGAGACATCAGAATCATTGCAATGTATCTCACAACAAATTGCCAGAGTCACCACGCAAAATGATGACTTATATGAAACCAATACTTACTTATGGCATGCTCTACAATGGTCATCATACTGGATGTTGCCTTCATTCATAATTTCTTCTCTAACACTATTTGTTGAGAGAAACAAGTCTGTCAACACTTTCAACACTTTTAATCGTTCTAAAAATGACACAAATGGATACTCTGTACTTTTATCCAAGATTTGGAGTGCTTCTTTGTTTTCTGTTAAACGGTCACTGTCTAAATAACTTCGAACTAACTCAGGCCATGTCATGGAGTCAATGAAATATAAAGAAACATTAATGCTGTCCTTGAGATCAGTTGGGCCAAATGTTGTGTTATTGCCATCTTCTTCCCTTAACAATGACCTCAATAGAGTCATGTGTGTTTCAATCAACAATGTAGAAACTTCATCACTCAGAAGAGCTGCACAAAAATCTTCAAAAGTGAATGGTGATAGCCTTAATATGACTCTAAAATGTCTAATGACTTCATACACACCCAAGCACATCATCAAGGACTCAGTGGGTATAAGTAAATCACTTGAACTATTTGGTAAGTCTAACTGAGGTATATCTTTGTCATCTAGTAATTCTGGTGTTTTTGGTCTACGAAAAAAGAACAATTTCCGTTTTCCTGTTGAACTTTGTGTACTGTAGCTATCGTCGCTGTAATCTGAGTCAGACTCTTCATAAACACTGTCAGAATCGTCTTCTAACGGCTCGATATCGTCCGCAACATCGCTGCCTTTTTCTTCGGGGTCCACGCTAGATCTAGAAGCGTCGTCTTCATCAAACAAGTTGTTAATAAAATGTCTACCTCTTTGGGCTGCATCTCTTGATCTCCCCCTACCTCTTGTTGGAGTTCCTGGTATACTGACTGGTGTACTACATCTAGAGCTTGGATTACTTGATGCTTCGCTTCGTGCTTGGTAGGCTTTCGGTTTTCTCAAAAAATTGGTTCTGTTTGTCGACAAAGGGGTTTTTGGAGGCCGGCCCCTTGCTCGCCTACCTCTACCCGACATTTTGATCCAGTTCTTTCACTTTAGAGACCCCCGAGAACGCTTCTTACGCTGGTTTCATTTCTGTGTTATGACTGGACACGGTGTATGGCATATTTGAATCCATGTTGAAAATTTTGGGTAGCCGCCATTTTCACAAATTTGGTCACGTGATCCGCGCAATGGCCGATGTAAATAAATTGCATTTGGGAATGCTTTTAAATTTGCCGATTCGTGTAGGCTTCGAGGATTTTGCAAAAATTGTTACATCGTTTGCATCTGTAGAAGTCTCTTCTAAAATTAAAGGTTTTAAAGGAGGGTTTCTTTGTTCTTGAAAATACTTCGCTTCCCCAAACCGTACGATGCAAGGTAAGCTTACATTGGGCGAAACAGTTTTCGAAAAATACGAAAATGTAAGAAATTTGGGTTAAATCAGAATATTTTACAATATTCACCGGTATTGTTGCTAATAATTGAAATGGACTGATTTGTAAATACATTTGAAATCATCGTGACACAGTTTTTTTTGGATGAATAGCAGTGTTGGCCTTAAAAAAGGTGGACCAATCAAAAGATATTTCTCTTCGAACGAAGGAAACGCCGTCCGCTGAATTGGGGATAGTTTCAAAAAACATTTTTTCATTTCGAAGGCTTAAAATTTTGAATTACGAAAGAAATACGTTGTATTTAATTAATTAATGTGGCAACATTATCAATGATTTTGTGTAATTAGACGCATTATAAATTCTTAATTTTCTTTAACATTATCTTATTAAATTTAAAATTTAATACAATATAAATATCAGTATTTTATATATTATTAAAATCGCATATCGAGCTCCGTATCAGTTAGACTTTTTGTGTTTGGGTTGCACATGATAAATTTATATTACTTTGATGTGCCGATGATAAATACATACATACATGTATATGCAAAATTACTGATCCAATAAAGTGAGGTGGCGGATCAATCTGCAATGCATCATCTTGGCCTCCGCCATGCGTTTCTGCCTAAGTCGACATGGATTGAAGCTCATTTTATTATACTTATATTTTGTATTAATGATAGCTTTAATAAGGCCTGTTTAAAGAAGTCAACTGTCCTTAGTCATGAAACAAAGTATAACATGTATTATTTAGCAAATAGCTGCAAATTTTCGCTCGGAAATGGCCGCGGTGATTTAAAACTGATAAAATCCAAATTACCTTGTAGTATTTTTATGTATCAGTAAGAAGCATTCCTCAAATATAAACGTGTCATTTATAATATCCATAAATATACAATTATAACAACCACAGATACTGCAGAGGGTCATGGAGTATCTAGACCCCCTCCCCTTTTCAAATATTAAATATTTTGAAAATAAAAAACAGTCTGGAGCCGACTCGCAGTTCTTTTTATATATGTCAGTCAAAAATGCGATTTTTGAAAATAGCTTGAGAGAGTCTAATAGGTAATAGTTTCTATGAAATAATACGCAAATAATATTTATAATGAAAAGGGTGTATTTTGACCCAATATTTTTATATTTAAAAAAAATGAAAGGACGGGAGTGTTCCATGCCCCAATCGCCTATTATAACAGCAAAGAAACGGGCTGCAGTGCTATAACAGAGCGATCTTATAACCATGTTGTCTGTAATGTGTAGAGGCTAAGATTTACAGTTCCGTCCTAAACGACTACTGTGCATTTAGAAAACAACGAGCTTTTTGTAGATGAATAAAACGGTTTTCGAAGGCATGCATAGATCGTGTCTGATCACATTTTAACATTCAGTAACAGTACAATTCAGAACAATAACTCAACATTTGTCACATTCATTGACGCATGTAAAGAAATTGTTCAACACTGTAGATAGAGAATTACTCCAGTATTGTCTTCTAACCAAAGACAACTATACAGACTGGTTTCGATGCAATGTTGGAGTTCGGCAAGGAGACAATATATTCCCAACATTATTCGCACTATTTATAAACGATCTAGTCGTGAAACAAAAAAACATTAAACAAAGGAGCCCAAATCGACAACTACAACCTAAGTCTGTTTCAATACGCTGATGATATTGCCTTAATTAAATGACATGCAACACATGCTGGATACTGTCGACGTCTGGTGCAGAAGTGAAAGAACTGGATCAAAATGTCGGGTAGAGGTAGGCGAGCAAGGGGCCGGCCTCCATGTAGATCCAAGTTTGTCAAAATCATGATCTTCGGGGGTAGGGTGGGGCAACATTAGGGGGGTCCAATTTTACATAGGAAAAATTTTAAAATTATTTTAAAAAACTTAAATGTTATGATATATGGTATTACTTATATGCAAGCATCTTGATATATTGTTGTTTCTTAATTGTTTAGACTGTGGCCCCTGGACAATTGTTGGGTCCCACAAGGGGTTCAAAGTTTGATGTAGGTTTATATGTTAATAAGATCAATGTTCAATATGTGATATGACTATGACATCATTCTGTTACAAAATATACTTAATATTTAACATGAGAAAAAAATTCGAAAATCTTTTTATACAGGATATATTTATGGAGGATAATCGTGTTTAAAAATCCAGTCATGTAAACTTGTAAATCCGAATATGCAATCGTGTTGGTGTGTGAGCCTGAATATGAATGTGTGTAATTCTGATCGTGTAACCTATAAAACTCGGGCATAAACACTCTAAAGTTGACTCCACGGGCCTTCAATCTAATTTTTGGTACAGATTCACATTTGCAATTTTAAAATGCTGTTTGATATTTACATGTAACCTGTCACTATAACAGGCATTTTCCATCGGTATTCTCTGCATTTATATCTCCGTTTTTCTGAAATAGCACAGTTGACATGTTACAAATCGACAAATTTGACCTGACCATATATGGAAACAGTGACGTCACCGATAGTTGCAGGAAAAGGCCTGCCGTAATCGCCGGAATGGGCACAGAATAAATAAAAAATACTACATATCATCATATTATCTCTGGATAACAACATATTTAAGGAAGTACGACTTTTCGAAAAATGAATTCTGAGCTCGGTGTCTTTAATATCAAGAGAATCCAGAAAAGATGCGAGTGAAGAATTCAATCGGCATCAGATATCTTAGATCTGAAAAATTTTACATATCATGACTCTGTGTAAATGTATACACGCAATTCTATTATCTTAGAGTACATGTTACAAATCGTTTAGCCATAGAGCTCGGCTGAATAAAGAAAATATCACCAAAAGCATCCTTATCGCTACCACAATGTTGGGACTAGAGCCCCCCCCCCCCCCCCCGAAAAAGAAAAGTTCACGGGGTCGGCCGGCTGATAAATTAAACAAGAGGTCCATGGGCCTTATCGGTCACCTGAGTAACTGCAGTGGGGCTTTTGCAATGTATATTCATGTGCATTATAATTACAGGGCTAATGAAATCATTTTTAATATTCGAGAACTGTTTAATCCAATAAACTTTCTAAATTCTAAAAAAAATTATTAAAAAATTGTAGCATAACATACAGTAACATAATTGAAAAAATCTTAAAAACAAAAAAAATAATCGGGCGAAAATTACACCACCCTATCCTATATAATCATTAGAGCCCTGCCATAACACCAGAACCCCTGACCTAGGGGCCATGAAATTCATAATTTTGGAAGAGGCACTCTTCCTCATCATAACTATGTGTTTAATTCATCGGATTAATACCCAGGAGCAAAGGAGAAGATTTTTAAACAATTACTGCATTCGTTTAGAGCCCCATCCTAACACCAGAACCCCTGACCTAGGGGCCATGAACTTCACAATTTTGGAAGAGGCACTCTTCCTCATCATAACTATGTACTTATAGTTCATCTGCTTAATATTCAGGAGCAAAGGAGAAGATTTCAAAGAATTAATGTATTTTCACTATATAATCATTAGAGCCCCACCATATCACAAGAACCCCATGACCCCAGGGGCCATGAAATTCACAATTTTGGAAGAGGCATTCTTCCTCATCATTACTATGTACTTAGTTCATCTGCTTAATATCCAGGAGCAGAGGAGAAGATTTTTGAAGAATTAATGTATTTTCACTATATAATCATTAGAGCACCGCCCTAACACCAGAACCCCTGACCCTGGGCTTCTGCTTAATATCCAGGAGCAGTGGAGAAGATTTTTGAAGAATTGATTCTGAAAAAATTACTGAGTGACTCAGGTGACCTAAAAACCGAGTTACCAAACTAACTACCAGAAAACAGTAGTTTTAAGATTTTGATTTAGTTGAGACAGGAGTAGCGGCGCATCCCCCTTTTTAAGTGAAAAAAGACTTCCAAAGAAAAAAGGTTAACTGCCGTGAAATTAAAATGTGTATAAATTATAACAAAAATATTTCATTTTGTCGGTAAAATATAGAAAAAGAAGGTGAAGATTGGCAAAAATGTTTTGATTTCAAGCAATTATTACGGGATATAAGTATTGCGTCCTGAATGTCGATTCAATCCAAACACACTCAGTGAAGTTGGTTAATCAAAATTTTCCGGAAAGCTTTAAAGCTTTACAGCCACTTGTGAACATGTGCTGCTTACCATAAAGCAGCTACTTATATAGTTTCGTAAAATTACTGTTATTTTATAAGATTTTATAATTAAAACTCTACCAGTTCATATAAGATCAAATCTGTTTAACCCACCCGTTCCTTAATTTCAGAAATTCGAAGAAAAAATAAAATTATAAAAGCATAAACATACTAGTATCCCTTTTTAATTTCTTCAAAACCTTTCAAATTTTGACATTTTGTACATTAATTAATAATTATAAAACTTTTTTCATAACGGTTTCAAAATTTTTTTTATTATTTATCATGCACTTGCACAACAAAGTCATTTTGATATTTGAAAAAATATTTAGATACACACATTTTTCCGCGAAAAATTACCAAATTTCTTTGCACGTCGTCTAATTCTAAATAAATGAGGAATAAAATTCACTCTCAAAATTCTTAGCATTCAGGTAAGAAATGAAGCTACGTGGGGCCTCACGGCGGTCTCCAAACCCCATGCCGCTCAAAATATATTCACCCATCTCATTTCTAGAAAAGAATACGTATTCAACTTATATTTTCCAGTTTAAATTACATGTCAAATTATTTTAGCGATATAAGAATAGATATTAGGCATTTCTTTTTTCGTAAAAGTTAACCCTTATCCTATAATACATGTACCAGTGTCCATGGGAATTATATCACAGAAACTAGCGCATTCGTCACACCGCCACCGATTTTTACAAACATTCACCTCTTCTTGTTTGGTCCAGTTTCAATCATACATGTACCTCAATATCTTTTTCTAAAAATAATATTCTCGATCCAAAGAAAATAGTTTCGTTCATTAGAACAGTTTAAAGCTGCTTGGTCCGATTTTATATCAAATTTGGGAACGCTTTTAAACGATGGTTATGCTAAGTATGTGTATAATAATAGACATTGCAGTTATTTTCCCGGTCAATTAAGCCAAATTTTAATGAATTATGTACAAAATTTGTTAACAAAACAAGCGACAAAAAAGGGAATCTTGTTATTTCGCCTCACGTTAAATTTCGCCCCTGACGTAGAGACCGGTATGGTTGTGATACGACCTCGACATCGCTATAAAAAAGGTCATAATGTTCAGGTAATTTAAAAAAAACATGTGTATATTTTGTTCGCTAATATTTCTGAAGTTTGCTTTGTTTACAATCGATGCATAACATGCGGGTTGAACAAACCCAATCATCAGGGGGACAAAACCAAACGGTTCCCTTTTCTAAACATTCCCGTGATGCATTTTGGTTTGTTTTTTTTGTTTGCCCAAACAGAAATTATTTTATTTACTTTAAATATTTCTAACTTTGAAAGGAGACCGATTCTGCTGGTGTAAATAGGAGAAAGTCCATAACTTTCTAAGATAATTGGTTTGTATGGAAAATTATTTGATACTGTAAAAACGAAAAAAATCGGACCAAGCAGCTTTAACTGAATTTTATGTTTATTTTAGTCCATTCCGGCGATTACGGCATGCCTTTTCGCGCAGCAAGCATTTGCCATATTAGGTCATGTCAAAATTCGACTAACATGTAGACTTTACATTTGTAGATTTGTAACATGTCAACTGTGCTATATCCGAGGATGAAGATACAAATGCAGAAACTATGGAATAAAAATGTGCAAAGTTGAAGGTTAAATTAACTAACAAAAACGCTGCAAAATGTGCATCATACGAAGGAACTGAGTCAAATCTTTTAAGTGTTTATGCCCGAGTTTTATATAGGTTACACGATCAGAATTACACACATTTATACTCAGACTCATACACCTATTTGAATTTACAAGTTTATAGGTCTGGATTTTTGAACACGATTACCCTCCATATATATTCTACTCCATTGTCCAGATATTTTGTATATGACTTCATAAAGCTGATTTTATTATGGATATTGTTGCTCAGGTGAGCGATGTGGCCCATGGGTCTCTTGTTTATGTGTATAACAGCTTTTTTGAACCAAAAATATATCATTAATTATTCTCCAGTCAGACATAGATTATTTTGAAAGGTGATGGGTAAAAAAATGGAATCCACATTCCTCCTAAACTAAGTATAGAGTGAGGTCGACCTGGTCTTGTTCCATCCTATATACATGTAGCTGTTCTTGTTATAGCGGGAATGCATGATATGTTCTAGCTTTAGTATTGACTCGTTTCCATCTAGGAACACAAGTGTTTCATCTGTATATATTGAAACTATGGTGTCCGCAGAGGCATAGCTTCTATTGTGGTTTTTCTCCACCATCCCCTTTCCATAATTAATTAAATACATTGCAGAAAATATTTAATTTGTTTTTAAAACTAAAGACTTTTATTCAACATTTAAACAAATATGTAAAATGTTGTACTTTCATATTAATATGTTCGGGACACTTTCTGTTCACAATATACTCAACAGATTTGCTGAATCCAAACGACGCCGAACCGGTTAATTAAGTTTTTAAAGAAAAAATAATAAAATGTGTATTCATCTTTGAATGTGTTAAAAGTTTAAGTAAATATTTTTCTTTACTCTGTTTATGTAGTATCACAAGCATACTGGAGTCTTCAATAAAGTAAAATTACGAATTCATTTTCCGTCGGGGGAGGGGGGGGGGTCGTTGCCCACCTGACCCCCGCCCCCCCGGGCTCCGCCCTGAAGCTGCTGGGGGCCTAGGGCGGCCCCCAGACCCCGGCCGCAATGGATTTGCCTCACTAGAATTTTAAGTCAAGCTTCGTCCCTGGTCCGGTTAGGGTCAGTTGCAAAAGCTCAGCAGCGTGTTCAGAAAAACGCATCATCACTAACACACAACACGCTATCAGGCTAACACACAACACGCTATCACGCTAACACACAACACGCTATCACGCCGTCGCGCTTACACAACATCGCACAATAC
>WFKH01007768.1:4783959-4796723 GCA_016163765.1 Magallana hongkongensis | reverse complement strand
TCCTTGGCTGTTGATGTTATTAGACTTGTTGTCTCCCTTGGCTGTTGGTGTTATCAGACTTGTTGTCCCCCTTGGCTGTTGATGTTATCAGACTTGTTGTCTCCCTTGACTTTTAATGTTATCAGTCTTGTTTTCTCCCTTGACTGTTGATTTTATCAGACTTGTAGTCTCTCTTGACTGTCAATGTTATCAGACTTGTTGTCTCCCTTGGTTGTTGATGTTATCAGACTTGTTGTCTCCCTTTACTGTTGATGTTATCAGACTTGTTGTCACCCTTGGCTGTTGATATTATCAGACTTGTTGTCTCCTTTGGCTGTCAATATTATCAGACATGTTGTCTCCCTTGACTTTTGATGTTATTAGACATGTTGTCTCCCTTGACTTTTGATCTTATGAGACATGTTGTCTCCCTTTACTGTTGATGTTATCAGACTTGTGGTTGACTTTGACTGGAGCCTTTTGTTGTTGTTGTCTTCTAGTGCATGGTCAGACAGAGGCTGTTATACTGTGTTCAAGAACTCGACTTGGGTTACCTGCCAGTGTAATCACATGACGAACTTCGCAGTCCTGATGAGTTCAGTGGAAGCAGTAAGACATTTTATTAACATACAGTGAATTATTGCCAGATGATATTTCTTTTTCAGTAATCAGTAATCAAATAAAAACAATAATGTAACATAAATCTAATTACAACTTATTAATAGCTAAAATTATTAATAAAAGCTCTCTTATGATATTGGCACAGAGGGCTTGGAAGTATTGAATGCTGTTTCTTCAATATCTTTCGAACTTGCATCACAAAGATTGACCCATTTTTCTATTTTAAACTGTGAAGTAACCACAGTAACTGCAACCACAGCTGTTTTATGAAATTCTGTTAAAGTGACTCTCAGTACTGGTGATGATGTCTGTCTGTAGCTTGAGTTTCCAGAATGTCCTTGGTGAATGAAAATTGCATCTTGCATTTCATATTATATCTAATACTTGAGATTTAATTTAGATTTTAATCAAAAAATAAAATATCTCAATGATTAGGGTAATTCAAATTTACTATTTCTTTCTAATAGATGTAAGATTATGTGGGAAAATCCTGGACAATATAATTTGTTTTATGATTTAAAAATCAAATATTAACTAGAAGTTCTGATGATGTGGGTTTTTTCCCTCAGAATTTGCATTACGATCTCAATACATGTGAATACAAGAGCTGGATAAACTGTTAAAAATGCAATTTTGTTCCTCGTTACTTTTTCTTAATTAAAATTTACTATTTGTAGTTATTTAATTTACAATTGTTTATTTATAAAACTATAAGAATTGATGTTTTAAAAAGAACTTTCAATTTGTGGCAATGTTTTTCAGTCGGAGTCGGAGAATTACATTCTGGGTCTGATTTCAATTGTTGGATGTACCATCTCAATAGCTGGACTTTTGGCCACCGCAGTTTGTCATCTGATATTCTGGAGGTAAGCTTGTTGAAGACAGTTGTGATTTTGGTGTTATGATAAAAATGGTATGTTGCTTTGTCATGTCCATTTCCCCCCTCTCTTAGCAAAATTTGAATTTTTTAATGCATTTGCAGAGCTGCGTAAGTCGATCAAGCATTTAGAATGTGAAAATGCTCCAAATCATAGTACTGCCTGACTTTAGTGAACTGATACCAAGCATACGTGACAGGACTTTCATTTTTTTACTTTGTATCCCAGAACATATTGCAGGTTCTTCCTGTATTTGAGGGTATTTTCTTTGCACAAATGTTGACCTTGGCAATCGGGTCTCTTTTTTGTAGATAATTGAACTTAAAAGTATGAGCAGTAAATAATTCCTTGTCCTTTGAATCATTTACTTTTCTAGGTATGTAAAATCAGACAAAACCAAAATCCTGCTGAACCTTTGTCTTTCCCTCACTATTGCCATGACAATATTTCTCCTTGGTGTGGAACAGACACAACATAAGGTTGGTCATTGGTTTCTTAATCATGATTATGAAGTTCTTCTCAAGACTAAATGGCTGTGGCCATTTATACTTTTTTACTACCATTGAACTAAGAAGAGGGATGAATTTTAAGTTCGTTTGATGTGAAATTAAATCGATCAATAATTGAACAGTGTGAAAGTTATTTACTGTGCAAAGTAGTGAGTAATGCATTAGAATTAGTAAGCTTGTTGATGATGCTATGGACCGATTTTTTTCCACCCTTCCCCTGCACTTTGTACTTATAATCAATCCTCTCTATTCTGTAGATTCTGTGTACAGCCATCGCCGTACTCCTGCAGTACTTTTTCCTGGTGTCCTTCTTTCTGATGCTGGCTGAGGGAATTACCATCGCGGTCTCTGTGATCTTGGTCTTCTGGACAAACTCCAAGGTCAAGGTCCTGCTTCCCCTGGCCTGGGGTGAGTATCCTACATTTACAGATTCATTATTCTAATTTTGTTTGTCTTGTTGTAATGGAATACAAGATTATTCAGGGCTAGAAATATAAATAATTTTTTTTTTCTCACTGGTGACCTCTGCTTTCAATAAGTAGAACCTCTACTGGTTAGAGGAGAGTTTTTACAGTCCCATGGGCCCCAAAACAAGTGCTCTTCACAAAAAACCAGCCCATATCTTAAAGTTAACTGGTTCCAAACCATCAACTATTTGACCCCTGGTGTTACATCTGGTGATCTGGTGACATTTGTGTTGACAGTGATCTGATAATTGTTGTGTTGGCAGGAATGGTACTTGGTCATTATACCCCCACAAACGAAGTTTAGGGGGGTATATTGGTTTCACCCTGTCCGTCTGTCCATCTGTCTGTCCGTCCGTCTGTTCGTCTGTCTGTAGACGCAACTTTGTCCCCCCTATAGAATTTTTTACTACTGCATGGAACAGTCTGAAAATTTGTACAAATGTTGAACATCATCTGAAGATGTGCACCTGCAATTTTTTTTTAAGATCAGACAAGATTTAATGACTTTGACAGTTTTCATTTTCCTTATTCTATATATTGTACACTGATGTTGAAAAGTAAGGGAGGTAATCCTTACAGATTTTATTAATTAATTAATAGTATTGAAAACACTCTAAAATATATTTATATAAATACATCCAGATGGAGGTTTTTTGTCTTTATGTCTTAACTAAATTTATTTTTTATAAGTATTTTATCAGCTGACAATGCAAAATTTTTGTTTGTCAATGATAAATTCTTAGGAGCTAATAAGAACATCAAAGACAAGTGTGGCTGAATTCATTTGTCCCAAGGGGGCCATTATCCGAGCCATGGTTTAGATGGAGCATGTGCTTAGAGAAAATTGATAATCTGTAAAATGGGCGGTGGTTTTGGGGCTATTTTAAAACTGTTTCATGTAAACCAAAAGTTTCTATCATTATAAGGAAATAAATAATATCATTATTAATAAAGAAGTTAACTATTTTTAGAAGTTGTTTAAATTTATTAGTCAAGTAAATTGATGAAGTGACCCTACAGGGCATTAATTTAAATGAAATTCAAAATTACTGATATGATTGTAGTGTTTTGGCAATTTTAAAATTGTTTGTAATATTAAATTTTCTTTTTTACATATTTTTACATAGTATGGTAATTATGGTAATGTTTTGGGAGTTTATTAAATTTAACAAGCTCATCAAAGAAAATCATAGTCCTGTGGGATCAATTTTCTGATATGGAGTTCCATTGTACCATGAGAGAAAGTGAGGAAAATTTGAAACAACTAATTGCATCTGTCAAGACTCTTATTAGAAAGATATTCAAAGTTTTATCAACAGAAGAGCATTGCTTGGCTACCGGTATTTCCATTTACTGCAAAGGGAGGGGTTATAGTCATTTTGTTGGTTTTTCTTTAAAACAATTAAATAAAAAAAAAATATCATCAGATACATAAATTTGTAAATGTATTACTGTTATACATATGTATTTACAGTGAAGTTCTGACAATTTTGATTTTAATTTTTCTTTGTTAACTAATTTTTTTTTTTACAATTCTAGAATTTTTTTTTATATAAAGGTATATCCTTAGTCTTTATTGCTGTCAGTCGGATTAAGTTTTTTTGTCTTGACAGTGATTTGGTAATTTTTGTGTTGACATGTAAATCCTTGGTCATTACTGGATTGTTGTCAGTGATTTAGTTATTTGTGTGTTGACTGTATAATCTGTTCGTCATTGTTGCTGTAAGTGATTTAGTTATTTTTGTGTTGACATTGATATAGTTATTTTTGTGTTGAAAGATATACCCTTGGTCATTGATGCTGTTGGTGGTTTGGTAATTTTTGTGTTGACAGGTATACCCTTGGTCAGTTTTGCTGTCATTGATTATTAATTTTGTTTTGATAGTGTATTTGTTATTTTTGTGTTGACAGTGATTTGGTTAATTTTATGTTCACAGTGATTTTGTCATTTTCTGTTTAGTGATTTAGTTATTTTTATGACAGTGTATTTGTTTATTTTTGTGTTGAGAGGGATCTGGCAATGCTTGTGTTGACAGGTATATCATTGGTGTTTTATTCTGTCAGTGATTCGGTTATTTTTATGCTGACAGTAATTTGGTAAATTTTGTTCTGACAGTGATTTAGTTAAATTTGTGTTGTCAGTGATTTAGATATGCTTATATTGTCTATGATTTGATTATATTTGTGTTGACAGGTATACCCTTCGTCATGGTTGCTGTCAGTGATTCTATCATTGTTGCTGACAGTGATTTAGTTATTTCATTTTTGTGTCGATGATGATTTGGATATTTTTCTGTTGTCAGTGATTTTGTTATTTTTGTGTTGACAGTGACTTAGTTATTATGTGTTGACAGGTATAGCTTTGTGATTTATTCTCTCAGTGATTTTTAGCTCACCGAGACGAAGTCGGGGGGAGCTTATGCTATACCCCCGGCGTCGGCGTCGGCGTCCGAACCTGGTTAAAGTTTTTGTTGCAGGTCCTGTATCTAAGTTATTACTAGTCCTATCTTCACCAAACTTGCATGGATGATGCATCTGGACCTACTTATGGACTTGAAAGACTTGGATGCTGAATCTGGGTCATGAGTTTCAGATGCTGGAGGAGGTTAAGGTTTTTGGAGCAGGTTAAAGTTTTTGGTGCAGGTGCCCTTTGATAACAATTTCTAAGTTATTACTGGTCCTAACTTCACCAAACTTGCATGGATGGTGCATCTTATGATACTGATGCACCAGACAGGCTTGAATGCTGAATCTGAGCCATAGGTTTCAGATGCTGGAGGAGGTTAAGGTTTTTAGAGCTGGTTAAAGTTTTTGGAGCAGGTGCCCTTTGATGATTATATCTTAGTTTTACTGGTCCTAACTTCACTAAACTTGCATGGATGGTGCATCTTATGATACTGATGCACATGACAGGCTTTAATGCTGAATCTGAGCCATAGGTTTCGGATGCTGGAGGAGGTTAAGGTTTTTAGAGCTGGTTAAAGTTTTTGGAGCAGGTGCCCTTTGATGATTATATCTTAGTCATTACTGGTCCTAACTTCACCAAACTTGCATGGATGGTGCATCTTATGATACTGATGCACCTGACAGGCATGAATGCTGAATCTGAGCCATAGGTTTTGGATGCTGGAGGAGGTTAAGGTTTTGGAGCAGGTGCCCTCTTATGATTATATCTTAGTTATTACTAGTCCTAACTTCACCAAATTTGCATGGATGGTGCGTCTTATGATACTGATTCACCTGACAGGCATGAATGCTGAATCTGAGCCATAGGTTTCGGATGCTGAAGGAGGTTAAAGCTTTTGGAGCTGGTTAAAGTTTTTGAAGCAGGTGCCCTCTCATGATTATATCTTAGTTATTACTGGTCCTAACTTCACCAAACTTGCATGGATGGTGCATCTTATGATACTGATGCACCTGATGCTGAATCTGAGCCATTGGTTTCTGATGCTGAATGAGGTTTAGTTTTTTGGAACAGGTCACATGTTTAATAGATAATAGTACTATTTCAAACTTGCATAGTTGATTTAACTTTAATATAAATGAATCGCAGAGGTAGCTTCAAATGCAGAGCCTGATCTCTATTATCAAGGATGCTAAAAAATATATCTTAGTTGTTACTGGTCCTAACTTCACCAAACTTGCATGGATGGTGCGTCTTATGATACTGATGTACCTGACAGGCATTGATGCTGAATCTGAGCCATAGGTTTCGGATGATGGAGGAGGTTAAGGTTTTTAGAGCTGGTTAAAGTTTTTGGAGCAGGTGCCCTCTGATGATTATATCTTAGTTATTATTGGTCCTAACTTCACAAAACTTGCATGGATGATGTATCTTATGATACTGATGCACCTGACAGGCTTGAATGCTGAATCTGAGCCATAGGTTTCGGATGCTGGATGAGGTTTAGTTTTTTGGAACAGGTCACATGTTTTATAGATATTAGTACTATTTCAAACTTGCACAGTTGATTTAACTATTATAAATGAATCGCAGAGGTAGCTTCAGATGCAGAGCCTGATCTCCATTATCAAGGATGCTAAAAAAATCTCCTACCTCACTTAAACCTGCTTGATAGATGTGTTTGTTGTTAAATGATATAACATGATTCCTATGATATAGTATTACATGTATATGATATGATACACTATTGTTTTATATGATACAATATTATATCATATTGTAAAAAGTTATATGATATGATATGATATTGTATCAATTTTTTTTGTACATTATGATATTATATTGTGTCATGTAATTGTTATGTATAGTGTTGTGTATTATGATACAATATTGTATAATATGATATTGTATTATATATTTAATATTTTATCACATGATATTGTTCCATATGATATTGCAATATGTAACATTGTATCATATGATACAATATTGTATAATATATAATATCATATATGATATTGTATAATATGATATTTTGTTTATATAATATATTATTATATCACATGAATTGTATTTTATGATATTGTAATATATAATATTGTATTATATGATACGATATTGTATAATATGATATTGTATTGTAGAATATATTACTATATCACATGATATTTTATCATATGATATGATGCAATGTTGTATGAAATCATATGATACAATATCATATTTTGTATCAAATATGATGCAATATCATACAATATAATATCATACTATATTATACAATATAATATCATATGTTACAATATTGTGATGTTTTATGTAATATGATATTGTATTATGTAATACTATATTGTATCATGATATTGTATTATGTGATCAAATACAATAATGTATGACACAATACAATGTCATATCATATGTTACAATATTATATTGCATAATTATTCATTACAGTATTACAGTATTATATTGTATTATATGATACTATATTGTAAGTATCATAGGATGCAATATCGTATTATATATTATTGTATTGATAAACATTGTATCTTATAATACCGTATGAAATGAGCATATGATTTTCATACAATTTTTTTAACATATGATATACGATATTGTGTCAAAACAGTTTCCATGAATATCCAAGATCATTAACTATGATTTTCATATCATATGATTAAGGTGGTCTCATAAAGGTGATGCCTCATAAAGGTGATGTCTCGTCTCGGTGAGCTTTGTAATCTGTGATTACCTATGTTGTTATTTTTGTGTTGACAGCAATTTTGTTATTTTTTGTTGATAGCATTTAGTTATTTTCATGTTGACTGTGACTTGCACTATTTTTGTCTCGACAGGTATAGCTTTGTAATTCATTCTGTCAGTGATTTTGTTATTTTTGTGTTGACATCGATTTTGGTGGAGTTTTTTTGTGTTGACAGTGATTTTGTTATTTTTGTGTTGACAGTGACTTGGTTATTTTGTGTTGACAGGTATAGCTTGTGATTTATTTTCTCAGTGATTTTTTTAGTTTTGTGTTGACAGTGATTTTGTTATTTTTGTATTGATAGCATTTAGTTATTTTCATGTTGACAGTGATTTGGTTATTTTGTGTTGACAAATATAGCTTTGTGATTTTCCATCAGTGATTTTGTTATTTTTGTGTTGACAGCAATTTTGGTGGAGTTTTTTGAGTTGACAGTGACTTTGTTATTTTTGTGTTGACAGGCATGGCTTTGGTGAGTCATTCTGTCAGTGATTTTGTTATTTTTGTATTTACAGTGATTTGGTTATTTTTGTGTTGACAGGTGTACCCTTGGTCATTGTTGCAGTGTCAATGGGAGCCACTGGACTGGAGGGATATGGAAACAACAAGTTGTGAGTACATTTATTCTCAAAACTGTTTTGTTTTTTATGTGACCTTTTTCACGAGATTCAATTATATAGAGCTAGATGCATAATGCATGAGATTCTCTTTTAAGACATTCAAAGACTTTTCAGACTGTAAATTGCTTGTGTAGTTTTCTATGAGTTATGTCTAATAACATTGATGATATCACTTATGAAAGATTCAGTTTTTGCTACCTGTACAGTCGTTAATACCCATACCTCTCTGTTGTAGCTGTTGGCTGACCATTGAGGAAGGTGTGATATACGCTTTTGTAGTACCAGCTGCCCTAATTATTGTGGTAAGTCTAGAAATATGTCTCACATTTCATCAATTAATAGACTTCTTTTATTAAAGGTCAGGCTAATGTAAAATTATATGTAAAACACAAACATACATATGTTTGAGAGAGAAAACAAATATTTTAGCTGAATTACAAAAAACCTCCATGACTGCAATTAATGAGGCCACATCAAGGTCAAATATATAAGTCTTAACATGACTTTTAACAGTGTTATTCCCTGTTTATACTGACCTTGATGTGGTTTTTTTCATCCATGTGTGGTGATACTGTCTTCCTTGCCAGTGTATTGTATAGTAGTGACAACATCCCTGGGTGCTAGTGCACTCAGTTATCTACTTTGGAGGAGTCAGTGGTCTCCTGTGGCACTTAATTCATTGTTCTCTATCTGGGTTTCTTATCTGCTTTTAGGCAGACCATATATCTAAGTGCAGTACAAATGTACTTTAAGCTAATGATGTGAAGTACACACAACATACTTCCCTGGTTCTCCTACTACAGTTGTTGTTTTCTAGCCTCAGCCTTACTTGCTTTAGATGTATAAATATTTTAATATTATATAAATATTCATTACTGAGACAATCCCTTATGTATAATCTTTTATCATTGAACTTTTTAAATATAATTGATGTACACTTAATACTTTAATTGAGGTGATAAATCTCTGCTAATGATGAAAATGTGAATTTTTTTAAAGCAGTTCAAACATTCATACAGGAGTGCGGAAGATTTTACTAAATTATTTATAATTGTATTTGCATAATTTTCTCATTCAACTTCTACACAATATTACAGCATTTAAAACAAGTGTTGTATTTCTGTTTCATTTGATTTGTACCACAATTGTTATAAATGTTTATTATATGGCAGTATAATTATGTAACAAGGAGAGGACTACCTAAGTTTTAGAACTTGTGTCCAATCCTTTTGACTGTACTTTTATAGTCAATAAAATATGTTCAATTCAAATATTTTACCCATACTCTTACAGGTGATTTGTCCCTTGATTTAGATTTTTGTGTGCTTGATTCTCTCCCCTTAATGACCTATTTCCTCCCTTGCAGATAAATTTGATAATTACTGCCATAGTACTGAGAGCACTGTTCTCAACCAGAGCTGTCATGAGTAAATCCCAGCAGGATAAAATCAGGTAATTCCATTTCATTTTTCTGTGTCACTAAGAGATACAAAACAAAGTTATATGATAAAAAGTGCTCTCTTTTTCATGTACAGTGTATATGTACAAAACATTGTCATGTGATAGAATTATTCTCTGTATCATGTAGAGATACAAAACATAGTCAGGTGATAAAACTGATAACTGTATCATGTAGACAGATATACAAAATATAGTCATTTATACAAAACAAAACCAGGTTATAAAACTTTACAGTACCGATCAGACCCAACCTAACAAAAAGTAAACCCCGACTAAACCCTGGGTTTGCTTTCTGGGTTTACTCTGGGTTTACTCCGGGTTTACTAGAGTGGACTCAGAGTAAACCCAGAGTAAACCCAAAGTAAACCCAGAGTGGACACAGAGTGTAAACCCAGTCAGAAGTATACCCCTGAAAGCAGACGCTAACTGTGTATTTGGAATATACAAGGGGCAGGAATTACAGGCAGTAGGATGGTAAGATAAAAGACACGTCTGCTTCACACTTCAGTGCGTACAGTTGACCTCAAAAGCAATTTCCAAGTAAACCCAAAGTAAACCCCGAGTAAACCTAAAGTAAACCCCGAGTGGACCCAAATTTTCAAAAAGTAAACCCAGTCAGTAAACCCCAAGTAAACCCCAAAAGTAAACCCGGGGTTTAGTTGGGGTTTACTCTGGTGTTAGGTTGGGTCTGATCGGTACTGTATATGTATCATGCGTAAAGATACAAAACATAGCCAGGTGACTAAACTGTTCTCTGTTTTATGTAGATACAAAACATAGTCACCTTAAAACTGTTCTATGTATCGTAAAATATAGTCAGGTGATAAAAAATATTTTGTTTCATGTAGAGATCATGTGATAATACTGTTCTTTGTATTCCTTAACATGAATATTTCTCACCCTGAACCAGTTTTACTGTAGTTTCATCAATATTTGTTATACTTTTTATGGACTTTGTTGTTGAGTTGATGGGAAATTAAATGTTGATTAAAGTGCAATTTCTAATAACATGTTGTATCGATAGGAGCATTGGCCACAAATTTATGTATCTTTGAAAATGTGATTTTCCTGTAATCTGCAAAAAATTGAAGCCCATGATTAATGAAACCACGGTATTTGTTGCCAAATATATATAAGAATAGACCTGGTTCTAAAATTAGTCGTTATGCAAATGAAGTCATTGTGAATAAAAGTTGGTTTATAGTATTTGACTGTGCTAGCCCCAATGGTAGCAATATGAATGGTTGTTGATACCATGTACAAAAAAAAGGCAGATTAGGTCAGCTGAAAGAAATCCAATTTGTCATGTACAAATACATTATTGTATTCTATAAATGAAATGAATTAAAAACTAATTATTGCATTCATGCAGTGTCAGTAATGACCATATATAAGCAATGATATAATTACTTCAGTGTAGATTAACTGAGCCCATTTAAAAAAATGACAAAAAAATCGCAGCATTATTATTATTAGATTTCTTACAGCCAGGTAATAGCAGCATCTACTTGATTTTAGTATCACATGTCTCATGTGTGTTAAGGTACTATCTATATAAACCTAATGTACCTAGTTATAACCTGCTATAACTGGGACTTACTGACCATTTATTATCATATGTTCAGGGGAGTGGGCAGTGTAGCCATACTCAATTACATATACTCTGTTATACCTGTGTACCGAGGGTCGGGCGGTACAGCATGTTGCAGTGTTGTCTTTAGTTCATACCGAAGGTTCAAGTGAGCTTTTCTGATCACCTGTTGTCTGTTGTTCGTCCATCCGTCTGTCTGTAAACTCTTCACATTTTTGACTTCTTCTCTAGACCACTGGGGCAAAACTCTTCACATTTTTGACTTCTTCTTTAGACCACCGGGCCAAATTTAACCAAACTTGGTACAAAGCATCCTTATGGGAAGGAGATTCTAAATTGTTAAAATAAAGGGCTAAACCCTCTCTAAAAGGGAGATAATTTTGAAATAGTAAAAATAGGGTTTGTGTCTTAAAATATCTTCTTCTCAAGAACTACTGCACCAGATATGCCAATATTTACAACAAAACTTTTATATATTGAAGTTTCCAAATTGTTAAAATCATGACCTCCGGACCAATACTTGGGCCCCAAGAGGGGTTCAAAGTTTAACATAGAAATATATAGGGAAGATATTTAAAAATCTTCTCAAGAACTACAATTCTACAATTCGTGCGATTACTAAGCAAGCATTCTCAGATAGTGTAGATTCTAAATTGTTTAAACCGTGACCCCCAGACCAATACTTGGTATCCAAGAGGGATTCAAAGTTCAACATAGAAACACATAGGGAAAATATTTTAAGTCTTCTTTTAAAGAACTACAATGCTACAACTTGTGATATAACTATGCAAACATCCTCCAATAGTGTAGATTCTAAATTGATAAAACCATGACCCCCAAACCAATACTGGTGCCCCAGGAGGGGTTTAAAGTTCAAGATAGAAATATATAGAGAAAATGTTTAAAAATCTTCTTCTCAAGAACTACAATGCTACAATTTGTGAGATTATAATGCAAACATCCTAAGATAGCATAGCTAGATTCTAAATTGTTAAAATCGTGACCCCGGACCAATACTGGGGCCCCAAGATGGGTCTTCTTCTCAAGAAATGCAATGCAGTGTTTAGTTATTTTACTATGTAATCATCTTCATAGCTTCATATCCTCATATCAAGGTCACAGTGACCTTCTTTCGTTTTTTATAATTACATTGTACTTGTAGTTCATTTTACAGTTTTGTTATCTTTATTACATTGAGGCCTTAAGGATAATAAGATTGGTCAGTTGATGCATCTTAGATCCTAGGAGATGATGTCCAGAAAAGTTTGTTATGTATTGTTTAATGTATTGTCAAATCTTGGAATATATGAGAGTTTTACAATATTTTTAAAGAGTTTTATTTAAACATTCTGAAATTGAAAGATACAAGATGAGCGATGTGGCCCATGGACCTCTTGTTTTCTGTGTACTAGGTACTTATCATGTGTGTACCAGGTACTTATTATGTATGTACCAGGTACTTATTATGTATGT
>WFKH01007768.1:4759839-4783949 GCA_016163765.1 Magallana hongkongensis | reverse complement strand
GGTACTTATTATGTATGAACAAGGTACTTATTATGTATGTACAAGGTACTTATTATGTATTTACCAAGTAATTATTATGTATGTTCCAGGTATTGTACTTATTATGTATTTACCAGGTTCTAATTATATATGTACCAAGCACTGTCCTTTTTAGCTCACCTGAGCCAAAGGCTCAAGTGAACTTTTCTAATCAAAATTTGTCTGTTGTTTGTCATTATCGTCGTTGTCATTGTTGTCATTGTCATAAATTTTTCACATTTTCATCTTCTTCTCCAGAACCACTTGGCCAATTTCAACTAAACTTTGCACAAAGCATCCTTGGGTGAAGGGCTTTAAAGGGGAGATAATTTAGAATTATTGAAGATTTGTTGCTATTTTTCAAAAATCTTCTCAAATACCAATTGGCCAGAAAAGCTGTAACTTGTGTGGAAGCATCCTCAGGAAGTGTAGATTCAGGTTTGTTCAAATCATGATCCTCGGGGGTAGGGTGGGGCTATAATAGGGGGGGGGGTGAATTTTTACATAGGAATATTTAGAGAAAAATGAAAAATCTTTAAAAATCTTCTTCTCAAAAACCAATGGGCCAGAAAAGCTGTACCTTGTGTGGAAGCATCCTCAGGCAGTGTAGATTCAGGTTTGTTCAAATTATGGTCCTCGGGGATAGTATGAGACCACAATGGGGCTGGAGGGGGGTTAAAATTTTATATAGGAAATAAATTTGATTATTCTCAAAAACTCATATGTTATAATATATGGTATTACTTATTAGCAATCGTCTTGACATTTGTTGATTCTCAGTTGATGGAATGTGGCCCCTGGACAATTCTGGGGTCACACAAGGGGTTCAAAGTATGATGTAGTTTTATATTTATATGAATAGTTCTTGATCTTCTTGATCTTGATCTTCTTGAGAACTGCAATGCTCAATATGTACTATGACTATGAAATCATCCAGTTACAAAAGAGGCTCTATTTTTAGCATAAGAATATGTGGAGAAAATTTTGAAAATCTTTTAATACAGGATCTATTTTACTACATTGTTCAGATATTTTGTATATGACTCCATAAAGCTGATTTTATCATGGCTGTCGTTGCTCAGGTGAGCGATGTGGCCCATGGGCCTCTTGCTATGTATGTACCAGGTACTTATTATACCACACGCAACGAAGTTGTGAGGGGTGTAATGTTTTTGACCAGTCCGTCAATCAGTCAGTCAGTCAGTCTGTCAGTCCTGATTTTTTGTAAGCGTAACTTCTCTTAAACTGCTGCACAGAATTTTGAAAAACTTTGAGGGCATTTAGGACACAATGTGTAGATGTGCATATTACCAGGAAATTCCGATTCCGTTTTTTTTCTGGGAATTTTGACCCTTTTGAACTTTGATTTTTTTTTTTAAGTTTATTAAAGACAAAGGAATAGATGTGCATATTTGCAGGAAGTTTTTAGCTGATGATTTTTTACGAGTTATGCTCTTTATCAAATTATTTTGTGTATTTAATGTATACCTTGCCATTAGTTATGTGTACAGGTGTCACTGTTAAGTATTGGAGGATCGTTGGGTATGTGAGCTTGCTCTTATGTATGTACCAGGTACTTATTAGGTATGTAATAGGTACTTATTAGGTATGTACCAGGTACTTAATTATCATGTATAAACCAGTTACTTATTTTGTATGTACCAGGTACTTATTATGTATGTACCAGGTACTTATTATGTATGTACCAGGTACTTATTATATATGTACCAGGTACTTATTATATATGTACCAGTTACTATGTATGTACTGTACATGTACTGACCTTTGTATAGGGCTTTGTGCGCAGTGTTGCTATATTTTATTCGATGTATATGTACTTAGTTTATAGGACCTGTTATATCTGGGGAAGTACTGACTCCTCATTCTCGCTTCCTCTATAAACAGGGCCGGGGTACGGAGCGTTGCCGTGCTAGCCCCTATCCTAGGGATCTCCTGGATCTTCGGTGTTCTCTCGGTGAACTCCAGTACAATCATTTTCCAGTACCTTTTCACAATATTCAACTCTCTTCAAGTAAGAACCTTTTAATTATAAAATACATTGTTAGTAGACTGAATCTGCTAGGATATTTATTTCATTTTATATCTATAGTGCATATATGTGTAAGAAAATTTTAAAACAAAAAATATAAACCCGTGTCTGAAACCTAAATTAATTTTTTTATTATGATTGTGCTATTGAAATTTCTCAGTGTTTTATATTCTTTTTTCTGTCACGCCTGCTAATCGATCACATGTATAATCAACGATTATGTATAGAAAACAAGAGATCGATTTCCAGTTGTGCAATAGATCATATAAACATTTTACATACAAAGATGGTAAGCTGACACGATGCAGGCAATTGTTGACATTTTAATAAAAATATTAGAATGTGGAGATGAGTAATTCTTTTTAACCGGGTTTTCCAAAGGAAAAATCCGGTTATTGAAATGGTGAAAATGGTGGGAAGGCGGGCGGACGGCTGTCAAAAGGGTACTCTATTGTACGATAACTTCTTCTACAGTTTTCAAGATGGGAAGTTGTTTTTTGCAGATCAATTGTTCATATATCAGAGATGTGCATATTACTTGGATTTTGATTTTAGATAATTTATGAAAAAAATACCAGCTGTTGAATTTAGTAATTTTTGCATAGTATTGGATATAGTGTACCCCTATTGTATGGATAGCTCATCATACAGTTTTCAAGATTTGCATATTAATTGTACACATATATCAGAGGTGTGCATATTACTTGGATTTTGAATTTTGCTAGCTAATGCAATAAATACCAGCTGTTGAACTTAGTCATTTTTTGCAAACTATTGCATATAGAGTACCCCAATTCTCTGGATAGGTAGTGTTTATTAATTCAGGGTTGACAAATGGATTATGGATACTGTTCACACAAAAGAAAACTATTGCACAACTGGAAATCGATCTCTTTTGTTTTCAATACATGATCGTTATTTATGTGATCGATTAGCAGGAGTGTCTGTGTTCCAGTTTCTATTATTTTTAAAAATTGATACTTCATCATACATTTGTATTCCAATAAATACAACAGATACGATCCTTCCACTATTTTGAAATGCTTGCTTTCCGTGTCAGCCAATGCATTGTATCATTTAGGGATTGTTTGGGAAATAAAATGCCATTATCATCACTATAATGCAGACATTAGCATTGTTTTTACAGGTGTTGAATAATTCAAACTACAAATAAACCTCTCATTCAAATGAGCATTTAAGAATCAATCAAAATATAAAAAGGCTAATATGATATTTAAAAAAAAGGAGTCAAAATTTTTTGAGATGTATAACGTTATTATCAGAGATATTAAAACTAACGATACCTGCTTATATTGTAGAGTAAATAATGAATGTTTTTTATTAGGTGACATTTCTGATGTAGGGATAAACATTCTTATATTTCAGTTAGACAAGCTATGAAGATTGTACTTTTTCTTTACAGGGTTTTTTCCTATTCCTGTTCCATTGTGTGTTAAACAGAGCAGTGAGTATAATTGTGTGATCTCCAACACCAGGATCAGTCAACTCAATAGTTGTTACTTTTTTTATGAAGTTCTATTTGTTTATAAATAAATAAGGAAAATCTATATCATGATGTCAAGATATACTGTTAGCGAATATCGAGTCAATTTTTTTAAAAATTCAATTCATTTCTTGTAGTATAATATTTATAATCTTATCATCTCAGATTGTGGATGCTATCCGAAGAAAATGCCATTGTATGAGAAGCATGGATGATTCCTCAAAACACAAACATAAAAGTGAAACCAGTAACAAGGTTTGTAATTAAGATTGATTTCTGAAGAGTTGACAGTCTAAAACTAAAAGAAGGAAAAATTAATGCAGCTAATCATCGAGAAATCCCTTCCCCTTCCGGTCGAAATATTTCCTAATATTCTGCCGTTAATCGTACCCTCGACATTGCAACAGATTATTCCCTCCAAATTGTCATGTATTTAACATTATGCATTGCATTAAGTACTCCCAAAATGGTAACCTCATGCTCCTTCAAATGGGTATATAAGCCCTATCAACTCCAAGCATCCCAAAGTAAACAGGTGGTTGGTTGTTGGCACGATATATGAGGAGGAGAATTTTATTTTTCTGGAGCTCATTAAACATGTATAATATTAGTTGTTGTTCTAAACTTAGAGCCCCTGTTTGTACTGTTGTAAGAAGCAAGGCTTGTGATGTTGACTGGCATCAGACAAATGTGCCGCAGTCATCCAAACGCTGCATCAGATAAACCCCTCCAATGATAGAGTCAGGCTACTGCCCGCTAGATGTAAATACAATATGCATGTTTATAGGTTAATTATTATAAGGCTTCGGTTGGTTGTTAGCAAAAAATATATCAATAATTTCAAATATTCTCTTTTCTTCTCTTAATAAGCAATCCATTGGCGGGTTGATTTGAGTTTTCTTTTAATAGTATTGCACTCCTGAGAAACCTTAGTCTGTATAGACAACATGAAGTATCATGGTTGTGTTTAATCAATCATTGGCCCGCCTGTGTAGGTACACTGGAACACATTCAGTATTGCTTCAAATGTACACATAATGCACTGGTAATAAACACAACTTCTTGCTCACTTTGCAGTTATTTTGGAGACATGTACATAGTGAAAATTGTGAAAAAATAGTAAAGACGTTCAGCACTAAATTGCAAATTAGATTTTCACCATGGATTAGAAATGGTCGTTCTATATACAGCGCGCCATAACCTAGTTTCGACCTGTCTTTCATTTTGTGACATTTGTTTGAATTATTTTGAATTTTGTATTTTGGTTTCTAATGGATATTCTATAGTTAGTCTCCATTAAACTTTGAAATATCTTATAATTTTTTTATGATTTCAAACTTTATAAATGAAAATCTTATTGTAGCCCATTTGAAATTAATTCAAGAATATTGATAACTTTCCTTAATATACCGGTGCCAATACATTTATTCAACTTTATCTTTCACAGTTCTCAACTGCTAACCCGTTGTCCAATGGAACGAGGTCTTCTCAACTCTCCAATTCGAGTTCCGGTCAGTATGTCACCCAATCAAATTACGCATGGTTGAAAAGAAAAAACTAAAAAGTTGCGCGCCTTACTACATGAACTATTTTTTTTTTTACAGAGTACTCAAATGGAGGGAACAAGAACGGCCATCAGTACACTAACAAGGCGTACACCGCCGACCAGAACTTAGACACAGCTTTTACAAAAACGTCCGCCGTGGACGAAAAAACTATAGACCTTTCTGTCAGTCCAAATCTGAGCGAGAGGAAGCAGAAGAGTCCCATGGGAAGTCCCACGGGAAGCGTCAAGAGTGACCTCCTGTTTGTCCAGTGGGCGGACGAACACAAACGGTCAATAGCCTTTAACCCCTCCCCCATCGGAAGCATCAGGTCTTCAAAAGTACCATATTCTGCACCATTTAAATAAGTGGAATGGAATTACGCGCGTGATTCTAGTAATGTGAATTACCGTAAAACGTGCTTCCAGAAAAAAGTTTCCGGGGTCATGTAATTTCAACCGAGAAACGATTGAGGGACTAAGAAGGGAGACAGGATGCATTGGTGAAGCAGAAACCATAGATAACCCCGAAAATCCGCGGTACACCTGAAATATACACCTGGCTCCACGAGTGACACGCTTCAGTAGCAGGTGCAAACTTTCCCCCACCTGTTGCGATTGGTTATTCTGTAGTGAATTATTAATGACTGGAAAATACTTTTTGTGTTACATGATTGCATTACTTAATTCATATATTAAATGATTGCGCAATAAAATGCATTATAAGTGAGTCAAGTTTATTTGTTTCATTTTACAATAAGAGTCTCCAATTCCTGACGTTTTTGCATTTAATTTGAATACAGATATAAAAACAGATTTTGAATAAAATGCAAGAAGAATAAAGATGGTTAAAACGGAAAATTCCACATGCATATGCTACGTGTATATGTTACGCTTACAAACATTTTACAAAGTTGCCGAAACAATTGTCTAATTCATTTAACAAAAGGTTAATTTCACTTTTGTTAATTTTGACTTCGCTGCTCTATAGTACTACCATTCTACATATATTACGTCTGTCTTCGCAGATAGACCTGTACATGTGGGTCCAAGAAAATTCTATCGAGTGCTGCGGTACGTTTTTTGGGAATGGAAAGTTTCTAAAACTCTTTTGGATGACATTAAGATGGCCTTAATTGGGCGAAAAACAATGTTTGTATATGTAGTAGGACGAATATAAACCTGAGAAATAAAAATATCAACAAACCAAACATTTCTTTCAAAATCCGTTCTAAGCGATGTATTACTAAGCATAATATCGATTTAAGCGCTTTAATACGTTTAGTATTTGAAACATAATTAAATAATGGCACGAACTAGTGGATGCGTACCAAAATCTTCAAATTGATTTTTTTAAAGATATGTTTGAATACTAAGGCTTTGATCGCTTTATACCATCAATATTTTTTCCCCAACTTTTCTTCGTATTGCTAAAATATTTAAAACGACGTTGGGCGGAAATTTCGCTTTAACATGATTTCATTTTATTCCAAGCAAATATTCTTTATTTTTTTTCCCCCCCCCCCCCCCCCCCCCAATTTTGATAATTATAAATTTGCAGACCTCGACAAAATTTTTATACTGCATGTAAATCGTATGTCGACAGTACCCTTCTAGCTGTCAGACAGTACCCCCAGCTGTCAAAGCCTAATCTAATAAAGTAACTCTTGGTAATCCGCTCCTCCACGGTGCGATATATGTTCCCTTGCTGTCTAATCCGCTCCTATATGATGCGATATTTGTACTCTTACTGTCTAATCCGCTCCTCCACGGTGCGATATATGTACCCTTGCTGTCTAATCGCTCCTATATGGTGCGAGATACGTCTCTCGCTGTCTTTACATTTTTGATACAGCAAGAGTAGACTTGGTGATACCTTGTACCTGTGCCTCGGCACTATTTCTTTTACGGATACATACGAATGAAAAATCGAGTTAACACTAATTGCAACTTGGAACCACAAAGGCCAAACAATATCACTTGATCTCGGTCAGACTTTAACCAAAAATAAAATCAAATCAGATAAAAATTTCTGTACTCGGTTTGACGGTTTCATCTTGTTTGAGATGTCCTTGTTCACTTTTAAAGCAGAAATCGAACTTCCAACCCAAGAAGTGAATCGAGTAGAATACACTCGGCCACTGCACCAAACACTAGTAATTACAGACCTGTATTTGTCAACAATGGTTTTGCTTCATTCTTGCTATCAGTCAAACTTTGAAGCATTTTGTAAGAGTTGAAAAATATTTTATTATAAAAACAGATAGATTACCAAGTCCTCCTTGTTTTCTGTTATCACTCTAGAATTAACCCTTTCCTTAATCTGAATTGTTAAGATTATCGCCAACTTTGTGTCTGGTTTAGATATTTGAGGTTTTACTCGATAACAACAGGAAATAAGATATTCAATAGATATTATCGTGTAAAATATCTCGATTGTTACCAACATACAATGCGGTTAGTCTAACAAATGATGTAAAGCAGTGTGGCTAGCTATATATGCATTACGAAATTGGAACCAAGCGATGGATGCTTTTTTGGAAACTCAGCCTTCCAATGCTATTGATCAAAGGTTTTACCTCTCTACTAGTATACATACGATTTGTGGTAGTTTATTTTTACTACGGAGAGCTGTTTGTTGTTCATTTGACATTCATCGATCGATAAAGCTGAATAAAATAAGATCCCCCTTGGACCACGCCCCCCGCCCAATGACACCTATTTAAGGTTGGGTGGGCTCTTCGAGTATAAAACCGAACAACAGCAAAAAGGGTAATAATTCGAGTTTTTGCTGCATAAGAGATTGTACAGTTTTACTTGATTTTAATTTAGCCTATTAACATGGATATACGGTAAGAACCCATCTCTCTCTCTCTCTCTCTCTCTCTCTCTCTCTCTCTCTCTGTTGATATAACAGATAATAATTTTTCCCAACTTTTGCAGGTGCTTTACGTTTGCCTTGATTTTGGCTGCTACAGGTAAGATAAATTCATCTACTGTATTTGATTTATTTTCTTTTTAATATACAGTTAATACAGAGGACGCGCCGAGTAATACGAGAGAATAGATATACATGTAGATGTAATTGTACGTTAAGGTACCTTGAAAGTACTTATTTTACTTATTAAGTACATGCATTTTGAATATTGTCCTGTATATGGCCTGTTATAATACAGTTAGCAATATTTTAAAGATATATTATTTAATTCACATTAAGTATGATTTATGTATTGAATTAAAAGATCAGAGTAAAAACACAACACTAATTTACTAGAGTAACCTGTAGATCAGTTTTGTTCTAGAGTTATCAAAAAACTTTCACTTCCTCTAACATATATAAAAACTATCTTCTAAACTACTGAATAACAGTTAGGGGCTAAATTTTTATTCTTTAAAACCAGTAAATCGGATGAAACCTTTCTTTTGTTTTGATTATCATAATCATTGAAGGGACTTAAACATTTTTTAATTAGAAACTCATCTTTTCTCTCTTAGACTTTGCTTTTTAATTACCGACAAAATAACACTTAAAATTCTGGCATTTGAACCATAACATAATCTGTTGTGTAATACAACACTAATGATTTAACAAAATTGAAAATTAAGAAAAATCACATTTACATGAATGTTTAACCCCAAACAACTATTGCATAGGGAACCTCCCCATAGGCCCTTATACGCCATATTTTGATTGCGAGAATAATTTCGTATAGTTCTTGGAAAATTGTTTCGCAGTAAGAGAGTCTCAAAAATACTGTAATGACGTTCCATATTCAGTGGTATAAAATGGCAATGGTAAAACACCTTTGAAGTATATACATATGTTTCTTAAATAGAATGGTTTCGTGAGATCAATTTGTCCTTTTTAAAACTATGTATACCTTACTCAATCCATGCATGCGCAGGCTAATGTCTAGTCTAACGAAATGATCTGAGAAACAGGATCGGAGAAATATCGCACGGTAGTCACTTAGACACTATATAGTCCACTCAATTCTTAATTTGGTATGATCCAATCTACCCCCATCTTCCAAAATATTAGACCTGTTTGAAAGGAAATGTGTGGATTTGGAATCATTGATATACCAAATGCGTGGTTTACTGTTAGCTAGTTAAGTTCTTTCTTTAGCTGACACGTGTGGTCCCGTTATTAGTTTGGTAGCCAGCATGCGTAGTTAGTACCCGTTGACACAGTTCAGGGCGAATTTCATGTCAATCGACTTTACGTCCTTGATGTAAAGGAATTAGAATCAGAACTGACTCATCAGTCACCCGAGACCTTAGATCTCCCAAAAGTGCTCGGCTTACAACGGGTTCGAGGGGGGCTCCCGGCATCAAGCTCTGCTGACGATGTATGGGGGCCCGCTCTCTTTGACTGTTGCCTTGTGTCTATGTACATCGTAGTATGCCCGTTATCGACCAATCAAAGGGCAGCGAAACTTTTGCTTTACCTACATAGTATACAAATATAAATATATTGATTGCCCGCTGATTTCACACCGTCATGGCTTCATTCTTTCTTTGTGTTTGCTTAAAGAGTGGAGTTTGTGATACGTATGATCTTAATTGATCAACTACTCGGGAAGGTCCTCGACGTTTCAAATTTTACAAAACCGTCACAACACAAAGAGTTACTTGTCTTGTGAAAATACTTATGTCAATAAATTTAATTTTTTAACTTCATGGCTTAGTGGATAAAACATCATATTACTGGGCTACAGGTACGTGTTCGAACGCGATAGGAAAAGTTGTAATACTAAAACATATATGTAATTGTATAGATTTTTGAAAATTTTTGCTTTTTTCATCCAAATTTCAATAATTCTGTGTCCTTTTTTGTTGTGTGCACTTACAATAATAATATTTATGGAGATTAAATTGTCGATATTTGTTTCTTCTCAAAGGTGTTAGTTATAGTACTGTTCTGTCTGTTGAGGCATTGGGTTGGGTGTTTGTAGCTGCAAAATTGAAGGTCTTCAAACTTTTTTGGTTTGAAAGATTGTTCTTTGTCAAGAATGGTAATGGAAATTCAAAGAAAAAATAGTACATGTATAACACTGAATACCAATAACCAAGTGTAGAACAAATGTTGATAAAGGGTATCTTTAGTTGAATCATTCATTGTAAAGAAAAACCATGTTTGGATTTTTGTTTACTTTGATATTTTGTAACTTAAAATAACTTCCTTGGCACTGAGGCTCATGTCATCCCAACAGAAATGAATTCTAGTATTCTTCAGTTACCAATATCCTTAAGTGACAGCGTACGGTTATAATGATTACTTCAAAACACTTGTAACCCGGTGCTCCTTATGTAAGAGGTGATTAAGTACGGTATAAAGGCGGTAAGATACCCATTGTAGGAAAGATAAACAATGAGAAATATAAAAGCAACAGCAACATATCTTATACTTCTATCAAATGTCCGTTTACGCTGGTGTTTAATTTGCAATAAGATCAATATTTATCGCACAGTAATATGAACTCGAGTATTTTTACCAAATTCTGCAAATCGCGTCATTTCAAAGAACATGACATTTTTCATCATTAGGTCGTAGCTTTATATATTTTGCACGAGTACATATATCAATGAGCAAAAGCTTGTAGATATTAAAAAATATTAAACATATTTCTAACATTTGTACATAGGTACTTTTCATTGCTATTTTCATGAAAATTAAAGAAGTCCGTCCACTGTTGTGTAAATTTTTTAAAAATAAACTCGGTTATATTGTGAGTTTGTTGTGTCGACTATCTTCTTTTTTTTTCAAATTGCAATTAACTATAGAGAGAGGTATTTGCTTTTGTATGCTCGCGTGTTCATAAGCAGTGAAGAAATGTCTATTTTGAGCCTTTTATCGATGAAGCCAATAGATAATTATTCCGTCTTATTCTCCCATAATCTTCATACTGTCATCGTCATTTCAATGATATCTAAAATATTGCACAATTTAATTAAATCTGGTATATTGGTTTTTTTGGTCTATGACAACAGAATTTCTTTACGACTACTGATATTTTTTTTTACCAATTTTTGCTTTATTGCTTATTTGACACAATTTTTAAAACTTACGTATCAACATTACATACAGATGCATGTACCGAAAGTTTCCATCTTTTGAAAATTATATTAAAAGAATAAGGAATCATTCTTTGGTTATTTTGAGGTGGTAATTTTGGTCGGGGCGTGATCGAATCCATTAAGCCCGAAGGGCTTCATGGTAGAATTGATCACGTCCCGACAATAGTTATCACCTAATAATTTTCAAAGATTTTCAATGATTCCCTAATACTGATATTCATATAATTTTCAGTTCTTGATCGATTGAATATTAAATTATTGACATTTTTACGTTATTTTCATTTCGTATAATTATGCAAATCCCGCTTGCGCCCCAACAATACGTCATTTGCGTCATGACAAAAAAAAAACCCCAACCAACCAAACAAAAAACCAACAAAAAACCCCAAAACAAAACAAAAACAAAATCACACAAACAAACAAACGAACCAAAAACCCCAAAAGAAATACTAGTTCTACCCAAAAGGATTTGGAAATTTCAGAGGGCTCGATGCATGGTCGTGGCCATTTTTAGATTATTTTTATCTCCCTAAGAAGAAGAGCTCTTTATAAGGATATAGGAAAATTATTGAATTTTAAACCTAAAATATTGAGAATTTTCTTTACGAAATGTTAATTTATGGCCAAAAATATAATATGTCAAAATGTAAGGTGGATCTGATGGTTAATTTAAGGTAGATCTGATGGTTAATTTGTTGACCACCAAGCCTCCTTAAACGTAGAAACAAGCGACATTAGTTTAATAGTTTGTCTTCAAGTGTTATTTACATTTTTAGAAAAAAATGTACTCGTATAATTGCAGAGAGAAATCATAGGATAAGATTTTGTGACATTCAGTTCCTTTTTACAGCAATTGTAGACAGCGTCATTCTACTTGTAGTATACTTGCGGGGCAGATTTTGAAATACTGACAAGATTTTCTGACATTGTTAATATATGTTTATTTAATTCCTTTTTACAGCAAATGCCGACAGCACCATACGCCGTGACGGGGATTTAGAGGTTCTTGTGAACGAACTGCTGCACAGGTCAGACTTCCCAATGAAGATCGAAAACAAGCTGGGATGGGAACCAATCATTTTCCAGGGCAAAAGACTGGCACTATCAAAGCGAGGCTGGGAAGCGCTGCCTCTCTATCGACGTAGAAATTTCCACCATAAGCGGGGATGGGAGTCTCCCATGGTGAAATTTCCAAGCAAGAAAACGAGTCTTTTCCCGTTTGTGGATACATATCGTTTTTCTGACTCTGTTGGACCTAGTTGTTGTTCGGGGGATATGTCCGCGGGGTGCTGCCGTTTCTGTGAGTCTGGGGTCTCCGCCTCCCTCCTCCTTGACCCGTCAATCAAGACCCAAGAGCCGTGCCAATGTTGTGACATGTCGGAGGAATTCTGTACGATATGCTCCGTTTTGAAATAAAGAGACATTATACAATAGCAAATCCATCAAGTATGTTCTTGTTGGTTTCCTATTGCATGCATTGATAAACGTCGCCCAAGAATGGACCGAAAACCCAAGCCTATATTTTTCATTTGATAATAAACCTTACCTAAGTTAATTAGAGTTTCAATCATGTATAGAGAGCAATTATTCTTTTAAACACTCAAAATATATCTCGAGCAATTGAGGTGAATCTCGAGCACCCGATATATACCGGTATATCGAACACTCGATTCAATCCAAAGACTGTTTAGCATTGTACTGCATTCAACCAGTCGATCAACGTCACGCCACGGTTACTTCATAACACTGCACCGGACGGCTGACCACACGTCTGGCTGTTTTATGAAATACACGTACTATTTCAAATATGTTACAACTAAAGCTTTGTACCAATTGTTGATTAAAAAAGAAATTTTAAAAACATGCTATATTATTATCATTTGTCTTTCTTGTGTTCTATTTTCATTTACCAAAAAAATGGTTTCACTCGAAAATCAATTTAAAAAGCTTTACATATGTAATAACCTTGAAAAAGGGCACGAAATTTACAGAACCCTGATAGCTCTGTGTCATCTCTCGACGTCGATCCGTCCTCCGTTCTACGTGGACCAGCATCCGTTCTATATGGGCCAGCATCCGTGAATATACAATGCATCATACAAATGATAGTTAATTCTTAATACAGTAAATAACAGTCATAATTATATTTTGACTTCTACAGTATCTGGGTTAAATGTTGTATGCGAAGTACTAATCCATATGACCCTTTCGTGGTGAAGAAAATCTTGTGTAACTTCTCAGAGCAATCTGATTACAAACACAGCTTTTAAACCTGTCATAAATATTATGCTTATAGTTATTCCAGCTTAATAAGTTTTTGTAATTATTATAACTGTGTAAAGGTTATTTGAAAAAGATTTAAAAGAAAGATTGCATTTATAATTTTCCTACAAGCGTTGCAATTCCAGTACAGCAAAATAATGATTGTCTTCAATTAATAATGCATTTCCCCCCGATATATGTGTAAACTACTTTAAATACAAAATGAAAATGAAAACCACCCCATTTTCAGAAAATAAACACTCTGATGATTATAATTGATAGCCAAAAGGTTACATATCTTTAACATAACATATCGTGTATGATCATACAAATTTTAGATATTTTAGATATTTTCCATAGTAATGTTGCTTTCATATAAAACTATGCAAAACAATAAAATCAAGAGTTTAGTGAGTGTGATATATTTTTTTTTCATTTTTACCGAATAAGATACACAGTTTTTATTAAAGAGACTGTTTTTCGGTGTTCACTTCAGATTTAATTGTAGCTCAGTTGAGCGATGTGTCCCATGGGCCTCTCGTTTAGGTTATCAAATGTTATGGATTAGGATCAAACTGAAATGTGAAAAACTTTGTCATAAGCCCGTTCGATTGGTTTTCTAGTAATATCACCAAATCTAATCCGAAAAGGCGTTCAATCTTTTGTCAAAAAATGTAATAGTAAAAGGTAAAGAATTTACCTACACTGCACAGAACAGTTATGTTATTTTTTCGCATTTGTTTTAGTAGACATGTTTATTTCCCTCAACATTCAATTATGATTACTCGGTATTTTTTTATTCATCTACTCTTGTAATGTATATAGTATTATCAAAATTTCCTATAAATTTTTACGACAACTGAGTATAGTACACTGTATTGACAATACAGAGTTCTCTATTCAGTTGTCATAAACAACAGGGGCATGCTGTGTCGTGTCATTATCAAGCTGCGTACAATGAAATTCACTATATGTATGTATATATATGTAACAAAAATTGTTAATGTGTGTACTAATTAGATCTCAGATGATACAAGAACGAAATAGTAGGTCAACGTACCTTGTAGCGAAAAGTCACAAAACGATACAAAAACATGGTGTCAAAGATAAAAATATAAGTTACTTGAAATCACAAAATTAAGATAACACATTAATATCAGTATGAGACAACCCTGGTACTTCAATAATCACATCTTGTTACATCTTCGCAGGCCAGGGGGAATCGAGTGGAGTTGACCGAAATCCAGATAATTTCTCAGTAAATGACATTTGCCTTCTGTTAGATTTTTTATTTATTGATAAAATTCGCCAACTCTCCTTTATTTGGAGTTGAAAAAATATTATAAAACACTTCCTAGCCTCCTTTATATGTGATTGAAGGATATACCCGGTGTATACTAGTACATTTTTTTTTTAATTCCTGGACACGCGTTGGTTAATATTCTTATTCTTTGAGGGGTTTCAAACAGCAGCTGATTTTAACCACATTCTTTACCAGTTGATCTTGAATCTTTGTTTAAATCTTTGTTTAAATTTCAGCATAGGGTCTGTCGTTTGGCTTTGTTTCTCAAATACAAAACCATGTTTATCACATTTTATGAATTCTGCGCCTAAAATGTCTATAACCTTTTTTTACAAACCATAAAATACATAATGTTATTTGTTCATTATACATGTAGGCTACATATTATCATTATGGATTAACATACGTATAGCCGGTTATTTTTCCGGGACACAAAGGCGGATTTGGGCCTACAAGTTATACCATTAATTTTGGCGGATATAATTTTGGTGAGTCCTGTTCCCTTCATTAAAAACCTACTGTCAGTTTATTTTTACCAGCTGAGAAGAACATTTCAAAAAGAAAAAAAAACGTCAAAAAAGTACATGCAAAAATCCTAAGTCGCCATTACAAAGCGGTAAAATTTAATGTCCTTTCCTGGCCACACGGTTCAATATTTTCAACGGAAAATACATAAGAAGTACTTACATTGTAAAATATGCTTGTATAATTTTGTAAAACATTCGTTGTTATTTTATTCATCTTCTTCATCTGTCCACTCATTGAGGGTACCTAATTTATAGAATGTTTATAAAATGTAATGTATTCTGATGAGTTGTATGACTTAAGGAAATAAATTGAATTGGATTGAATGCTTGAAAAAAGTATACGTTTTATTACCATAAATGATTTTGAGCGACTCTTATACGCTTCCGTATTAGTACCATTCAGAAAACATTTTGTACAATTTAGAAGATCGATATAGAAAATAAAACCGTTTGTAATGTTTAAAATAGTTTTAAAGGATAACAGAATATCGTTAGTAATTTTAAAAATTTGTATACATGTAACGATTATCTCTTTTTTTTAAAATTATACTCACATACTTTTTGAAAAATGTATGAAAAAATAAGCTCCAAAAACTTCATGTTTGTCAACAAAATCTACACACAAGTACTAAATTTGGTGATTTTAATTTTAGTAAATCTTCGAAAATCGCCAAAATTGACCAAAATTTATATCCCCGCCAAAAAAAGCTATACGGTAGTTAACTATAGTGTACAGTCAATAAAACTAGTTAATCAAATATGATCAATGTATATTCTTTCATCGTCCCATACCGTTCGGTGTCCGCATGGCCGTAGTTGGTAACAATAATATTCCCTCAATGAATATAACGATTTTTTGTAATAAAACAACCGCTTTTTAAAAAATTGTACAAACAAATTTTTAAAATTACTAACGATATTTTGTTATCTTTTCAAACTATTTTAAACATTACAAACAGTTTTATTTTCTATATCGATATTCTAAATTGTAAAAAATGTTTTCTGAATGGTACTAATACGGAAGCGCATAAGAGCTCAGTTCATTTCATTTTTTCGCTCAAAACCATTTAAAACATACGATACATGAGGACAACTATCTGTCACAAATATAACATTACAATGTACATATAAATTGGGTCAGAGGTAAAAAAAAAATATAAACATTTATATATACGTACGAGTATATAGTAATTATAAGGTTTATAAGAGTGGGGGAAGTTAATATATAAGTTGAAACTCATGGAGGACAGACTACCTCGTATATCTTCGTTATAAACATACATGTACAAAGTTTTCTGAAAAAAATTCACATTACATGTTGTCATAACATGCGAAAATTTAAGCCCATTTGGTTTAGCCCAAAATGTTTTATCTATAAACTTGTGCGTCGCATTCTAAAATATGAAATTCATCGGCTATACGTTTTGTCTTAAAGAGAGGACAAAATCTTTCATTAAATGGAATACCTCCAACTGTTCAACTGGTATATGGTGATTTGAAGTACGAAATTTTACAAGAATTTTTCTAAATTTCAGGGGCAAAATGTTTAAATTATTTTTCATATCCCAAATTTGATTTAAAATTTTTATATGTAACTCCCTTTGAAGAATTATTTAAATCAGCCGGCAAATTTTGAATAAATTTATCTTGTAAACATATCATTACTAGTTTGATATAACAAATTATCAATTTGATGTAAAAAAAAAAAAAAATAACATGAAGTTGTTTTATCAAATTACAAATTTGTAGTTACAAATTATTAATGACAAATTCCTCTAACGGGTTATTGTTCACACAGATTTTCAATTTGATGTAACAAATAACTTAAATTGCTGATTAATATTTATTGATTGTGAACAATTATATATATTCTTAAAATTCGTGTCCTTTCATATCAAAACCCCCCCCAAAATTCTAGATATGTCCTATGGACCACATTGCTCACTAGTGGAACAAACTTCTGCGGTTTTCGTTAAAACACATTTAATTAATTGAATGAGAGACACTTTGATCTTTTTTTCTAAGAGACTAAATACCCTGGCGCGTGACACACGAACAAGCTAGAATTCATACAGGGTTTGAGGATGGGAATCTCAAATCTTTTTAAATCAGATTATTGATGAAAGAGCAATATAGGCCATTACACAGGGGTCTTCCTCTAGCTTCCAGCAAACTTTTAATGCAAGAAGCAAAAAAGTATATGGTTAAAAGATTGAAATATCTAAAGTTTCAAAGGTTTTGGACATCTATGGCAGAACGGGGTCATGCTTGAACTTGGAGACCCTCCATCTAAGAAATATATGTTTTGAGGGTAGGGAATTATATATATCTAACATGATAGAAAGCAGTTGCTGTACATTCTGTGATCATATTTTGCCTCCGCCTTGGATAATCGTTGCCTTGACACACAGTGATAAACTTGCCCCCTAAATGACATCAATTCCCCTTTTACGGCCCGTTATGACTCTGGTGTTATGATGTGAACATAATTGAATTTTTTAAAATACAATAAATATAACATCTATATAATAATTTATTACCTATCTATGATTTATCGATTAATCTATCTTTTGTTATTATAATTTGTATAACAAATAAATAATATAACGAATTACTCGTGTATTATTACAAATTATTAAAAGATACGACAATGGCCCATATGCCAGCTGTATACAATGTCAATGTATACCATATGTGTACGCATTCATACTGACTGAAAGAAAGTAGTTTCTAACCCCTACTTTTTACTTAATTAGACCCACCTCAGTCTTAATCAAGGTAGTGCAAACGCTTTAAGAACTCGAGGAAACTCGAACGGTTAGGAGAATTCTCTCTTTTGTGATAAAATATGGAACATATCGAATACAACCCTTTGCTGTTACATGAATATTGATGAAATTGTGACATAGTTCTAAACTTTGAAAAGAAAATAATTCGATGTTCTGTATTCACCAGGGTCATAAAAATAGGTAAAGTTTGTTTACGTTTTTGCCAAATTTAAATTCTTTTTTCCTCTTTTTTCTTCTTCTAATTGTTTGTAATCTCGTGGTTAAATGAATATTAATTGATACAGTATTTTGATTTGAAGATATAAATATCTTCGGACTGGTATTTCGCAATTGGTAGAACTCATCTAGCCATTCTAGGGAGCAAGTTTGTCGCTGTGTGTCAAGGCAACGAAAGTGAAACTAAAACCAGAATTACTAATTGATATAAAGTTAAACTTGACTTTAAATTAACATTTTAAATAATGTATAATGTGCCTACAATTTTTCAAATTAAGAAAACGGAGATTAGATCTATAAAGTTGTTACTTAATCTGTAAGATGTTTCCATAGATAAATGCTACTATTGTTCGTCTGCCCCGTAGGGCTTGAATGGAAATGTTCACCAAATGTCAGCACTACACTTGAGAGATGATAGGGGTTTTCGGCTGGGGCAGAAGTAACGATGGACAATTGTCTATCGGGGCTTCTGAGGAGACAAGCATTCTCTCCCCAAAGGAGGTGTCTCGCCTCCAGGAGCTGGACATTAAGGAGATCAGCTGTGGAGAGAAGCACACTCTCGTTGTCACCAGGGATGGAGAGCTTTACACGTGTGGCAGTAATGAATATGGAGAACTGGGTCACAGTAAACCAAGGTCTCGGGCAGGTAAGTAACCTTAATGTTTGATTTAACTTGGGCATGCAAACAAACAACCCCCTTCACCATCTCTAAAAAAGGAGAAATATTGAACATGTTCAACCCCCACCCCAACACACACATACACTTTTTATGACAATACATGTAGGAATTAATTTTGTAAAGATGTTTATGTTTTAAAGGTGAGTAAGAACCGTAAGACTTTTATAATATGTCTTTCTATTGGTTTATAGAAGGTTTGGGTAAGTCTTTTATTAGATGTCTTTGTATTGGTTAATTAAGGTTTTCTTTGGAAATTTGACTGTTGTTATATGTATCGGCATATACATTTTGAGAGAATGATGCGTAACTTTCTTTCTTTTCAAAAGACTAGGAGTAATCACTGGTAATTCTAAGGGTACACAGTCAGTGTTGATGTTGTAGAGTTGGTGAGTTCTCTGAGCAGTATGCAGGTCATACAGGCAGCAGGGGGATCTGAGTTCAGTCTGGTGATTACGACCGCGGGGGAGGTGTTCAGCTGGGGCAGGAATGACAAAGGACAGCTGGGGCGAGGAAAACTCTCTAAAGAAGAGGAAAGAAAACCAAAGTAAGAGCAGCTAGTCTAAGAGACTTGAAACTTTTATATATATGTACATTTTAAAATATTATAAAAATAAAGTTCTGTCAAATAAAGATTAGATTTAGATAAGGAATTTAACATAAACTGTCAATGTTTGACTTGTCCACTTAATTGTCTTATTTTGTACATGTAATATGTCAAATAACATGGAAATATCTTGTTTAACTTACCATAAATAATCCCCACAAGTTTGATACAGAAAACTAGAATAGGAAAATTCAGAAATATATGTCAGTTAAAAAAATGATGAAGTACTGTAAGTGTGAATATTCCAATGTTTGATAGTTACACAATTCCAATATGAGAATAGCATGCCTAGGTATTATTTCAATAGTGTGAATGCCTGATATGTTTGTGTTAAAAATGATAAGTAAAATACATGTAGTTAGCTTTTGAATGAGTGTTTAACCTGATAAATACTTTTATTTTGCTTATTTAGTGAAGATTATCCCAGTGCAGAACATTTCCTTTTAAAAAGTATAGTTAATGTAACAATGGTTTTACAGACTGATAAAGAGCCTTGCTGTGTGCACAGTGGTACAAATAACGTGTGGAGCCAATCATTGTCTGGCACTCACGGATGGTATAAAACATATCATATATTATACATGTTATAAACTGTAACAATATATTAAAATACTTTAAATACAATTGAATCTGTCAATTTTTTTAGTTTATGTATTTAAATCAACCCACATCTTTGGTTCTTTATTTTTCAGATGGTCGTCTGTTTTCTTGGGGTTGTAATAAATATGGTCAGTTAGGACTTGGCTCAGCTCATTCATTCCATGACACTCCCCAGCAAATTGTTTGTTTGCGGGGCATACCTATAGCACAGATTGCTGCAGGGGGTAACCATAGCTTTATCTTGACTTGGTCTAGAGCAGTGTTTGGATGGGGCAAAAACAGGTAGGCCCGATTGTAAATTCACATCTTGTATTTAATGTCCGTTTTCCATTTGTTTATCATCTTTTCAACTTGAGTACATGTATTAATTTGGAATAATAATGTTTTATTGATTTACAGTTTTGGACAGCTTGGTTTAAATGATGAGTATGGTATGTGCTCATAATTTTAATTCTTGAATTTCATTATAATCAGAATATACAGTACATGTACATTCAGTGCTGTTTATTTAGCTTGATATGTGTTTTTTTTTGTTTGAAGATAAAAGTCATCCCACTTTATGCAAGTCTCTAAGGAACCAGAAGGTCATGTACATCTCTTGTGGGGAGGACCATACTGTGGCCTTGACCAAGGTCAGGTCGTAACCCCTGTATATGTGGGATCATTAATGACATTAAACTCCTTAATGTAACCAAGAGATCTGAACATGTGGTTATCAATGTATTGTTATTTACAGGAAGGTGGGGTTTTCTCCTTTGGGGCGGGGGGCTTTGGACAGTTGGGACACAACTCCACACAGAACGAGATCTTACCTAAACGGGTGATGGAGCTGATGGGGAGTGTCATATCTCAGGTCGCATGTGGAAGGTAAAGTAATGTCTGTAAGAGGGCCAGTTTTCATCCTGTTACATGCCATTCCTTCTTTATAAGCCTATCAGTTACTCTCACATATACTTCTGTTTTTATCATTTTGACATATTTCTAGATTTTAATATCTTTTTATAAATGAGGTCCGAAAAACTAATTTTTTGAATTCTAAGTGATTTTGAATCTATTTTAGAAAAGACACAAGTTAAAAAATCCTTACTTTTTTCTAATCATCAGGCGACACACTGTAGCATTTTCTCCGTCCAGTGGTAAGATGTATGCATTCGGATCGGGGGGATCCGGACAGCTTGGATTAGGGGATGCTTCATCTCGTAACTCTCCGTTTCCAATCCTGAGTCCGCATTTTCCCGGGCGACGGTTATCTCAAGTCATGGACCATGATCGGTTATACCTTGTCAAGCACCTGTACAGTGGGGGAGACCATTGCCTGCTACTTGCCAGAATTGCGGAGGTGAGTCCAACATTACTGGTACATGGAACCGGAGAATCAAATGATGATTTGTGTAGAATAATCCCTCTACTGATTTTATTAAACAAAATGTTTTTCAAAAAAAAAATATTGACTCATTTATCTTTTAGTCTTAATTTGAGATATCTAGTTTTTATATTCCATATAGGAAATATAAACTGACCTTTAAATTCAAGGGGTTGTGATTTAGACTTCATCTTGATATTTTTATAAACAAACGGCAATATGCTTTCTACATTTGTTGTTTCATGATTTTATCATCACAGATGGGGGGAGAGCCAGATGATTTCAGGGAGATTGACCCCAGCACCCAGATAACGACCCTGACCGCTGAGAAATGTGAAAAGATCCGATCTCTACAGCCGGATGTCATCACACCATCAGAACTCGTTGAGTAAGGACACTTATATAGGGACACAAGATAGGAGGGCATAGATATATTGTAAGGTCAAGAGTAACATGATTTAGTGCTCCTATAACTCTATCAAATTGATTTGGAATTCTTCAGACATTTAAGCAAGAATAGCAAGAAATTGTGAAGTATCTGAAATAAATGAGTTGGTAGTTAATATTACCTACATGTAATTTTCATATTACAAGATATTTACTGTAACAAAGTCTTGATGTGAATATGGTGTGGTTTCTCCTAAATAGAACAATGCATGCAACTGTCACACATCCCTTTCAGGATACGTTTAATGTAACATGAACATATACTGCATGTTCAAGATCATTTAGTGATACTTAATGTCGATATTCCACTTCTTTTTCAGTGATGTTTTGAAAATATTTTCAAGTTCTGCATGTTTGAATGCATCATTTTTACTGAAGTAAGTACACGTTTATTGATGTTCTTGTACTTGTGTATATGAACCTTGTATTTGTGTAATGTTAACTCAAATGCTACAGTCCCATACATCTAAATGTACATGTATATTAGTTTTTGGTTTTTGTTTTTAGAAATGATGAACATTTTGGCTGTAGCAGTAAGAATAATGGAGTAGACATGGACAACGTTAGGAAGCTGATGAACCGAATTGCTGATGCTAAAAACGTGAACATCATTCAGCAGGTAATGTAGAGGCTCAGCTGAGTGACCTCTTTGTTATTGATATAATCGTGGTGTCTGACTGACTGGATGTGGTGCTTGTAGATAACAGAGAGCATTGAGAACCGCCTGTTGAGGTCTCTCCCTCCCTCACCCCCTGACGTGGAGGCTCTCAGGGTCTACCTCATTCTGCCAGAATTCCATTTGTTATACGAACCCAAATTCTTCTCCACTCTGATTGGTCCATTTGGGAAGTCTATAGTAGGATTAGAAAAGGCAGCATCAAGAGTGCTAGGTAAGTATCACAGATTTCTTTATTTATTGGACTGTATTAAATATAGAAAAGCTACAAATAAACATATACATAAATTCATGCATTTTTTAACAGATATATGGTGGGGATCCTTAAAGCCAAGGTTTTTTAAAAGGATTTTAGGTGTAAGTATCCCTCTGATATTAATTTTATCTACCATTGTGTTTTAACACCCGCTCTGTCATCAAATAACAATTTGTTTTCCAAATTTGAATTCAGTCAGATGTCTTTTGAAGTACATATTGTGGATAATTATTCCTTCAGATCTTCAAACAGACAGCATTATTGATTCTTCGTCTGCCAAATCTCCCTGCCACTAGCCATATGGAAGTAAGTATTTCAAAGCAGTTTACATACATTCAACGTAAAGTTATTGTAATAAAAGCAAAAGTACTCTTGCACCATCTGTAATATGATTACTTTTTCAAGAGTTTGATAAAAATTCTACTAATCAATACTACATGTAGTGCAACTGTCTTCCTGTTTGTAGATGATGCATGCTTTGAAATATTATCAATAAACTGTTAGTTGTGGTTGATCTCACTACAGGGGCTTCTTATTCCATACAGCTTTCTTCTACATATATGTGATACATGTAGTAAATGATAATAGTATTGCATACAATGTATGTAGAATGTATGTAGAAGATGGCTGTATGTAATATTGCCATAATCAAGTTACATGTATATTCCAGTACATGTAATTTTTAAGCATATAGGTTATTAGTCCCCTACCAATGAAAATGGAGGAACTATTGTCTTTATTGCTGTCTTTCCATCTGTCTGTTGGTCATTCCGTTTTAAGTTGGTTTTCTGGACTATTTTTAGCTCACCGAGACGAAGTCGGGGGGAGCTTATGCTATACCCCCGGTGTCGGCGTCGGCGTCCAGACCTGGTTAAAGTTTTTGTTGCAGGTCCTGTATCTAAGTTATTACTTGTCCTATCTTCACCAAACTTGCATGGATGATGCATCTGGACCTACTTATGGACTTGAAAGACTTGGATGCTGAATCTGGGCCATGAGTTTCAGATGCTGGAGGAGGTTAAGATTTTTGGAGCAGGTTAAAGTTTTTGGTGCAGGTGCCCTTTGATAGCAATTTCTAAGTTACTACTGGTCCTAACTTCACCAAACTTGCACAGATGGTGCATCTTATGATACTGATGCACCATACAGGCTTGAATGCTGAATCTGAGCCATAGGTTTCGGATGCTGGAGG
>WFKH01007768.1:4733949-4759829 GCA_016163765.1 Magallana hongkongensis | reverse complement strand
ACTTCACCAAACTTGCATGGATGGTGCATCTTATGATACTGATGCACCTGACAGGCTAGAATGCTGAATCTGAGCCATAGGTTTCGGATGCTGGAGGAGGTTATGGTTTTTAGAGCTGGTTAAAGTTTTTGGAGTAGGTGCCCTCTGATGATTAAATCTTAGTTATTACTGGTCCCAACTTCACCAAACTTGCTTGGATGGTCGGTCTTATGATACTGATGCACCTGATGCTGAATCTGAGCCATTGGTTTAGGATGCTGAATGAGGTTTAGTTTTTTGGAACAGGTCACATGTTTAATAGATAATAGTACTATTTTAAACTTGCATAGTTGATATAACTATAATATAAATGAATTGCAGAGGTAGCTTCAGATGCAGAGCCTGATCTCCATTATCAAGGATGCTAAAAAATATATCTTAGTTATTACTAGTCCTAACTTCACCAAACTTGCATGGATGGTGTGTCTCATGATACTGATGTACCTGACAGGCATTGACGCTGAATCTGAGCCATAGGTTTCGGATGCTGGAGGAGGTTAAGGTTTAAAGAGCTGGTTAAAGTTTATGGAGCAGGTGCCCTCTCATGATTATATCTTAGTTATTATTGGTCCTAACTTCACAAAACTTGCATGGATGATGTGTCTTATGACACTGATGCACCTGACAGGCTTGAATGCTGAATCTGAGCCATAGGTTTCGGATGCTGGATGAGGTTTAATTTTTTGGAACAGGTCACATGTTTCATAGATATTAGTACTATTTCAAACTTGCACAGTTGATATAAGTATAATATAAATGAATTGCAGAGGTAGCTTCAGATGCAGAGCCTGATCTCCATTATCAAGGATGCTAAAAAAATCTCCTACCTCACTTAAACCTGCTTGATAGATGTGTTTGTTGTTAAATGATATAACATGATTCCTATGATATAGTATTACATGTATATGATATGATACACTATTGTTTTATATGATACAATATTATATTATATTGCAAAAAGTTATATGATATGATATGATATTTTATCAATTTTTTTGTACATTATGATATGATATTGTGTCATGTAATTGTTATGTATAGTGTTGTATATTATGATACAATATTGTAAAATATGATATTGTATTATATATTTAATATTTTATGACATGATATTGTTTCATATGATATTGCAATATGTAATATTGTATCATATGATACGATATTGTATAATGTATAATATCGTATAATATGATATTGTATAATATGATATTTTGTTTATATAATATATTATTTTATCACATGAATTGTATTATATGATATTGTTATATATATTATTGTATCATATGATACAATATTGTATAATATGATATTGTATTATATAATATATTACTATATCACATGATATTTTATCATATGATATGATGCAATGTTGTATCAAATCATGATATAATATCATATGTATCAAATATGATACAATATCATACAATACAATATCATACTATATTATACAATATAATATCATATGTTACAAAATTGTGATGTATTATGTGATATGATATTGTATCATGTAATACTATATTGTATCATATATTATATAATGATATTGTATTATGTGATCAAATACAGTAATGTATGACACGATACAATGTCATATCATATGTTACAATATTATATTGCATAATTATTTATTACAGTATTATATTGTAATTTATGATACTATATTGTAAGTATCATAGGATGCAATATCGTATAATATATTATTGTATTGATAAACATTGTATCTTATAATACTGTATGAAATAAGCATATGATTATCATACAATTTTTTTAACATATGATATACGATATTGTGTTAAAACAGTTTCCATGAATATCCAAGATCATTAACTATGATTTTCATATCATATGATAAAGGTGGCCTCATAAAGGTGATGTCTCGTCTCGGTGAGCTTTTAATCTGTGATTACCTATGTTTTGTTATAGTTTGGAGAATTGGTTTGAAACTTTCCGTGTAGCTTTATAATGAGGAAGTACAGATCAAGTTTGAGTTTTAATAAGACTGATTAACAGAAGAAATTGATTTGAAACAACTCATTTTTTTCTAATCGGGTTTGTCCATGAAAAAAGATCTTTTATCATATTTTCTTTAAACCTATTTAACCACATAAATCTATATTGGGGTGTTAGTAAGGGACATGTACCAGTATTGCTTATGCAATACATGTACACTCAGAATAAATGATAACTGTCAATGAATGTGAAATTTCAGGTGATGATTCGCTTTGAAAGTTTGAAGGCTTCATTAGAGGTTTTGAAGAAATTAAACAATGTCAATGACTTTAACTGTCAAATTATTCCCTATGACAACTTCTACATACCAGAGGTAACAGAAATTGTTGACATTAGAAAAGATTACGTCAACTGGGTTCACAGGGGGAAAACCCTACCATCGGTAAGTCTGGACGCTGATTGAGGAAGTTTATCATAATTCTAGAACAATTTATTGAAAAACTTAGAGCTCTTTGGATAAATACAGTTGAACTTCGATATCTCAAACACTGATATCTCGAATACAATGGATATGTCGAAGTGAATCGTATGTTCCAATCACTTATCTTTTCAGTATTTTACCCTCGTTATCTCGAATACTCGGATATCTCGAAGTTTTTAAACAGTCCCATCTAGTTCCAGATAACGAAGTTTGACTGTATTACAATTTTCCTTTTGTCATCTGACTTTTCTATGGGGTCATTTATGAGTTATTGTAGTTTTATGTAAATTTATGTATACTGAATTGGAAGTGCTTTAAAGCAACAAGTTCAGTATTGTACCATTTTATGTTGTGTTTGACAATGGAATTGGTTTTATTTATAGCCCCAGCTGCACTTTTGTGATTACCCGTTTATCTTTGACGCGGCTGCTAAAAGTGTTCTTCTACAGACAGATGCCTGCATGCAGATGCAGGTAACCTAAATATGTGATTGAATAAAAACATCTTTCTTTTTTTTAATTACGGTATACAGATACTTATACTTTATTTAATTACGGTATACAGATACTTATAGTTGCACTAGATAAACCCATCTGTCTATTGTAGTCTGCATATGAAGAAGTTCAGAGACGAAATTTCCAGAATCTGTTTCTTCCTATCGATCCAATAAACCCCATGTTGATATTACACGTGACACGACATAACATTGTGACAGACACACTTCAACAACTGTCTCGTCAAGGACCAGCTGATCTCAAGAAACCACTCAAGGTCAAAATATTTACTGTGATATGGAAAAGAGCAGCAATTCAATACTTGCATGTATATGTATATATTTGGCTATAAGATTTGTTTTCCTGACTTACAGGTGATATTTGTTGGGGAGGAGGCCATTGATGAAGGTGGAGTCAGAAAGGTGAGTTAATTGTTTGAAGGGGTTGTTTGTTTTTGTTGTTTTTTTTTCATACCAGTATTTAATGAATTTTCTTCAATGTAAGATTATTGCAATTTCAAGATTCTCTTTAAAGAATCAATATCTACATCAACATAACACTACAGCTGGCCAGTTCAATACATCTGTTTTCACTGTCCTTTATTTAGGAGTTCTTTCTGCTGTTGATGAAAGAAATACTTGATCCCAAGTATGGAATGTTTAAATTCTTTGAAGAATCAAGACTGCAATGGTTCAACCCCAAAGTAAGGCTTCAAAGAATGAGTCCAGATTCTAGTTGAACACAGTGCCACTATGGTTCATGACTCTTTGCTTATCTTTTAGCTAAACAGTTTTCTACTGACACACTGCTAATGATATCTGCAATCTAGCTATGTTGATATAATGTAATTTTCAACTTGTCTTATACTATAGAACAGTGTGTTTACACCTGTGGTATGGTTTTACATTTGTTATATTTCAGTCTTTTGAGGACAAACAAATGTTTCATCTGATTGGAGCTGTGTGTGGACTGGCAATATATAACTCCACCATTATTGGTCTCAGCTTTCCCCTAGCGCTGTACAAAAAACTGCTCAATAGGTAGGTTTGTGATATAGTGACATGCTAAATCTGGGCAAGATTTGGCTAAGCTAGGATGTTATGACTTGTGCCTTCACAAGTCCAAATACTAATTTAATGTTGAATCATATCAAGATTAGTAATAGCGCATGTAAACAGCTGCATATATTAATACATCCTATTGTTGTGTGGGTGTTTTATGATATGGCCCTTGTGTTTTTTCACAGAAAGACAACATTAGAAGACTTGATGGAGTTGATGCCTTCAGTTGGCAGGTAAGTTTTACGGTAGATAAACATGTAAGAATTAATAGTCCATAGTTCATGCACATATTTCATCACAGAATTCATTTGTAGATGTTCACAATCTTTATTATTATGTACATGAATTATGCATCAATATACATGTATCTACATGTATATACCGGTATTTTACACACTTCTATATTTCTGTACATTACACAGTTCTCTGGTTTTTGTTTTTTTATAGAGGTATGCATGACCTCTTAGATTTTGAAGGAGATGATGTAGAAGATGTGTTCTGCTTAACTTTTGAGGTAAGTTCAAACTTTTACACCAGTCTGGGTACACGAGATAAAATAATTACAAATGTACTTCATGCTAAACCACAATTTTGTCCATTTGGTATAGATTACAGTAGAGAGTTTTGGAGAAGTGCAACATATTCCTCTTATAGAGGGTGGATCAGATAGGCCTGTAACCAAAGACAACAGGTATGTATCAATGTCCCAATCTTGTCAGATTACATGGAATATCCACTCACAGGGCTACATCATTGCCTGATACTGTTTAACATTTTACAGACAAGAGTACATAGATGCCTATGTAGACTATTTATTCAACAAATCGGTGGAGGACCATTTCAGTGCTTTCAGCGATGGCTTCCACAAAGTTTGTGGGGGGAAAGTTCTGGTGAGTACAAGGCCACTTGAGTAAAGTATTCTTATGTTATATACATGTAGTTAAGCTTACAGGCAATTATTTTAATATTTATTTTATTTCATATAGGAACTTTTCCATCCACAAGAACTACAGGCCATGGTAATAGGAAATGAAAACTATGATTTCCATGAATTTGAAAAGGTGATATTTTTTTTAAAGTTCAGAGGGTTTGTTGCTTTGCTCCTTTTACTGTAGTCCTTTTTACTCACTTAGATATATATTAAATAATATGATCTATTATTAAGTCAGAGAGAGCTATAAAGATATTTCTTGAATAATTAAAACCTTATCATGTGTACATGTATTTTTTACCACTATGCAGGTCATAATATGAAGAAATGTTAAGGACACACGAGACGTTCCTCAATTTCAGATAACTTTCCTTGATAGATTATTCCTTATTTATTTGCATTTAAACCTGTTAATACCCAAAAATTCAGGATACATTACCAGGCTATTTTTGGAGTTACAACATTTTGAATGTTCCTTATAATAGCATGCAAAATGCTATAGAATGCTTAATATATATAAATTCATAGTATATATTTTCAATTGAAACTATTTTCCAAATAGAGAAATATCATTTAACATGAAAATTTAATTTTGGAATTACGAAGTGGAAATCTTTACATTGTGGAGATAGAAAAAATTGAAAATAATAGAAGATAGGTCGCATCTGACCTTAATCAAATATGCACATTTTAACCTGTGTTCGATTTCTTTAAACAGAACACGGAATACAAGGGAGAGTACTACAGGCAACATCCCACGATCCGACTTTTCTGGGAGGTGTTCCATGAGCTGACCATTCAGCTCAAGAAGAGGTTCTTATGTAAGTGTTATAGGAAAGAAGGAATAAAAATATCAATGTCAGTGATACCAGTATATTTGTTTTGACGTGAATTAATCCATCTCCAGTCAGATGCTTTATCAATCAGATGCTCTACCAGTCAGATGCTCTACATCTGAGCTACAATTTCAGTAATATCCTCAAACATGAGTCTGAAGGACTTCTCAAATTCAGAGTATTTGATTCTGAACCATTTAAATTTACATTCCTGTAAACTATTTAATATTGTTCTCTATTCCTTATACATGTACAGGTTGTATTTACTTTTGTGAGAGATAGATCATTTTGAAGTGTGAACCTACCGATACATGTATATACATAATAATGCACTGGGTTAGTTCACAAATACTGTATGAACATTTTTGCTCCTCAGTATATTTGTATAATGGAAGATATTTGAAAATGTAAATGTAAGGGGATGAAATCTATAACAAGCATGATGGGGCAAAAACAACATGGGTGAGAAATAAATCCTGTTAACAGTAGCCCAGTCCATTTCTTGAGTAATAATTCTATAGTTTAATTAAAAAAATATGTTATTTGTTTACAGTGTTTTTGACTGGAAGTGACCGGATTCCCATCCTGGGAATGAAGGCGGTGAAGATGATCATACAGCCCACCCACGGTGGAAACAGCTACCTCCCCGTCGCTCACACATGTTTCAATCTGTTAGACCTCCCCAAGTACCAGGACTATCAGACCATGAAAGCGAAGCTTTGTATGGCCATAGAACAGACTGAGGGATTCGGGATCGTGTAATCATGGGGATCTCAAAACTTTTGTAGATGAAGAACCGAAGGGGTGGTGCAAGAAACAGTATATTCCCTTGAATGTTTTTAAAACACACTATTTAAAACATTTGAATTGTTTTTATGACTATTTTGAATGAATAATCAGGTCCTGCTTGTTAGATGACAAATTGTTATTTCATAAAAACTGCCCATCTGAATCGATAATGTAGTTCAGATAAATCTGCTTAGTACTATGGTGAAGAAGATTGATGGACTTGTTATATGTGCTTAGTTTTCAGGATTGTTAGGTTAAGAGATATAAACAGATTTCTAGCAAAATTGATCACTACTACAGGTTGTTTTGTTGTCTGTGATTTTTTAAGATTTATACCATTTGCCTCCTCAACCAATCTTATGTCTAACTTAATGATTAATCTAAAACTTTTGTCTTTGAGTACCTCAAGACTCTGACCTCTTTCATGTTCTCAAAATTAAAGTACCTGTGGTTGTAAAAATCTAAGAAAATAAGAACTCCCTTTCTTTTGAATACAAATGTATACACCTTTTCACAGCTTTACAATATGTATCGACAAGATTACCCATACTGCTATGTTTACACCGATACTGTTGTGACAAGATTATAACTGCTATGTAAGCTTATATGTCTTTTGACCAGTTTACACCAGTACAATACTGTATAAGTCATATACTGTAAGTTACAAGGCATTAAATGTGGTTTTGAGGTTTTCTTTAGGATTCACCTCAATTTCTTTCTTGTACTTAACCAAAACCTCACTCCTAATGTGAGATAATTTCAGAGTGATTTATTTTTTAAATTAGGTGTAGTTTTTATCAGGAGTATTACAATAATTTTAAGCAGGGTGAATTTTTGAAAGCTGCTAACAAAATGACTATGATCCTATGCTGCAGAGTTCATTATAAGGTTGTACTGTGCCCTCCTGTGTATATTAGAACTTACAGAAAGCAGTTAATGAAGAATATAATAATAAGTAAGGCTATGGAAATTGCATACTTGATTTTGATATTCACTGTTTTTTATTATTTCATTGCCTCTACAAGACCCCCCCCCCTCCTTTCCAGCTGTTTTTCCATAATATTGTAACAAAGTAACAATTTGAAAGAAAATATCAATCAAAATACAGTTATGAATGAATTTATACATGTAGTATGGTTTCGATTATACATGTATTATGGTTTCTGGTACCTGTTTATGAAAGACAAAGATGAAAACATGAGTAAATGTTGTTATATGTACCAAAATTAAAGCAATTAAGATTTACTTTTAACCAATGATTTAAATGTTTTAAAATTCTCCCTACAATTTGCTCCAATAGTAAAAGGAATCTAATGCATAAAATCCGGCCTCCTTTATTGCTTGTTCTTATTGCTGAGAGCATGACATATAAACAACATGCATGCTATAGTTGAGAACACCACACATTAATATGGTATGTGCTTTGTATGTTATGCTATATGCCAAATAGATGTTAATCTTATACAAGTAATAATATGGGAGAGAATGTGAGATGATCATGCTAATTATCATAAAATACACAATGCATGACAGAAATAATGAAAGAAAAAGATATATTTTATTGTTGATTTGAATTTTATCTTGTGCATAATAAATTTTCAAAGAATAATGAACTTATGAAATTATTTACTTAATTTTATTTAAAGTGGGAATTGGCCTCTTTAAGAATCTTCTTTTAAAGAACAATTACAATGCCACAAGTTGTGAAAGGATGACTGCACTTAGCGTCGGGTTTTGGGCCCTTTTCAGTCGCTTCTGTTGCGTATATTTCTTAACCTAATATCACTTTTGTTTATTTTATTAAAGGGTCTTGTCAATTTCCAACATGAATTAAGATTTTAGACTGTGATACAATAAGCTCATTCTATGTTTTTCTCCTTACAACTTTCGAAAAAAAAGAGAATTTTCGCTTATCTGCTCTTGATCTAACATAAGATTGATAATAATATGCATGAGAGGTGGAGCTGATATTATCAGAATGGTATTAAAATTAGACTAGCATGAATAACAATCACATGTATTAAAAATTATGTGATCACTCTTTCACCATAGCTCTTTCTATTCTATATGGTACAAGTATACTATTTACTATGGTTTCAACAATAAGACCATGCCCGTGTAAGTACAGAAGACTTTAAATCAATGCTTGACAACTTAACGTGTTCGTAAACATTGTCCTAGTTAGCACATAACATGCTACCTTACACGTCACGTGATAGAATTTTGTATTCACAAAGTTACCTGAGGTGAGAAATCACGTGGTGAATTATAATATTCAACATGTATCAACCCTTGGTTACAACAGAGAAAGCGAAAGTAAGAAGAAGCCGTTTTTTCGCATTTAAACTATGATCGCATATTCGTCTATTAATCTCCCTTTGACATAACTTAGATAATGCAAATATACAATTACTGTTAAACGGAGAACAATAGACAAACATGCGCTGACTATGTATGAAGTCAGTATAAAAGTGGGTGTTCTCATTATCGTATGGAGATTCAAAAGATCGTGATGACCCCTGCCTATGAAACCATATTCGTACTTGGTAACAACATACTTTTCTTTAACGCAATTATGTAAAGTTGCAGTTTGGATGTTGACCATTTCTGCAATTAAAAGAAAAATTCTTATTTTAAAAGTTTATTTTCTCGCAAATATCGCATGTCCTTAAGTGCAGTCATCCTTTTAATGAAAGCTGTGATACCAATATGTGAATTCAAATTCATTTTTGTGAAATTATTATAAGCATTATGATATAATGTATATTTCTATATGTGAAAACTGTGACTCTCATACAAATACAATATAATTTGGCCCTAGGAGGGGAGAAAACTTCAGCATAAGAACATTCATGTAATGGGAAGACTTTTTTTTTATAATCTTCTCAATATCTAACAAGCTACAATTTGTGATGTTACTATTAAACATCCTAATAAAAGTACTGGTAATGTAGATTTATATTTGTTGAAATCAGACCTGCATGGAATCAGTAATTGGACCCAGGAGCATTAAGGTGTCTTATTCAAGTGGGAGGGAGGTAGTTAGCTTTTTTGGGGGGGGACATTTTGTTCAGTTGAGCAATGTGGCCTATGGGCCTCTTGTTGCTTGCACTGGTACTGCTCTTTGTATACCCTGTAAACTGCGCCGTGCGAAACTGTGATAAACTCATTGTGAAGTAAAACTATTTCAATTTTAATTAGAGGCTTATACAAGCTGGAAAATCACTTTTTGAAAACCAAAGCATTTTAAGAAGAAACGTTAAAGGAGTCGAGATATATCACAGGGGCTCGTCACGAAGTTTTTTCAACCTTTTATATATACCACCTCTATACTATAAAATACATTGTATTAAAGTGTATTTTATAGTATAGAGGTGGTATATATAAAAGGTTGAAAAAACTTCGTGACGAGCCCCTGTGGATATATACGAACAATTTACGAACGACTTCATGAAAACTTAATTATGTGATGATGCTGGTGGGCGGAGTGAATTACGTATACAAATATATTTCCGCGTGTTTGTCCACCTGTTTAAGCCTGTGACATGTGACATTCGTGTAGTGGCGATGTTGAAGGAGATGTAATGGAGTATTGTGCCGATGAGACAACGAGAGTCGTGAAAATGACTGAAGAAATTGACAACCAACATCTATAGTAACTCCGAGTCCGGTTAAACAAAGACACAAAACCATGTTTTTGTTAAAACTTGCACTGGTGCTGCTCTTAGTATCCCCTGTAAACAGCGTCGTGCGAAACTGTGATACATTTATTGTGAAACACGGTTTGAAAACACAAGTGGTGTATCCAAACATCAACGAAGAGGGAAACCTTGAAGCTATATTTGGTAAGTATGATATAAAGTGACTCAACAGTAAATTAGTTACTATCAATTCCTAAACTGAAAGTAGACATTTAATGAAATCAAATTACATGAACATTGCAGATGAGAAGTTTAAGGTGGATGTGTCAAACACAGGACCAGCGGTGATTGGTTCACAGATTGATTTCCTGGCCGAGTTGTCGACAGATGTTGTAGTGACAGACAAGAAGCGCTTCCTGTACCACTGGATAAACAACGCCGACAACAATGAGCGTCTGGAAGCAACCAACAACTACAAGAGCAACATTTCATCCTACATCTTTGACTCAGACCTCATATTGCCCAATAAATATAAAATGAAAGTGTGTGTCTATAAAAGACACAAAGAGTTTTATGTGAAAGTTGCAGAGAACTATACACTGTTTGAATTAACAGGTGAATTATAATTATGATCAACTTGCAAAATGGTAGATAATACATTGACTGCATAACTGTAGGTTTATGGGGTTAATGGGGATCTGTCAACCTAAATATTTGCAAAGACTGACAATTCTGCAACTTCATTTTTGAACATGTTAAATCCTTTATTGATGTTAAACTTTTTTTTTAATTTTTCAGCCTCCCTAAATGGAATAGCCCACTTTTATCAAAATCTCACTTACAATAAAACACAACCTGATATATTCTACACAAATAGAACAATGCAATACAGTGTTAACTTAACAGACAAGTTTCCTATTGCACCAACATTCTGGTTTAAATGGTTCATTGATGGACAACATATTGAAACAGAAGAAAACAGGAACTTCTTTGAGTTTGTTCACAACAAAACTGGATTATGTTTGCTCAGTGTTCAGGTTACCATGGATTCTTTTGGAAAGCACAAAACCTTACAAAGAAGCTGGCTTAAATCCATTTCTTTTGAAGGTGATTACATTTTCAATTTTATTTAGCTCACATGAGCATGCAGATTATGTTCAATTGAGCATTTCTGATCAAAATTTTTTACATTTTTAATATTATAATGATTATATAAAATCATTTATTATCATGATAATGCGCTACATTGTTTATCAGTGATGAAATTAGCATAGTTTGCTTAACAGAGCTAACATTTGTATTCATAATAAAGCATTTGTACTATGATGAAAGAGCGTGAAATCATACTTGTTTGTATGCGTGATAAAAATGAAAACAAAGTCCCTTATTGTCCTTTGAATGTTGATAACAGTTTTGCACTCTAGATAGCAAATTATTCAGTAAATAGCATGTACCCCTACATCAGGCACTCCTACAAAGGGGAATGATAACATTCTTTTCAAAGATCAAGGAAGAAAGATTCTTCATATATTAAATTTTTGAATAAAAGATTTACTCAATTATGGTTTTAGAGACCTGTCTGTGTCCCTTTCTGTAATATTTTGTTTATAATTTTTACAGATATTTTTAAAATACTGTCCTATAAGTCAAATAAAAAATTACTTTGCTACTTACTTTTAAAAAATGTTTTGCAGCCTTTGTTTAATTATTGAAAAAGTGTATATTGTTTTTTTTTTAGATTATCTTATTTAGTGTGCATATAAGGCTAAATTTATTAACACCAGTACAAAAATAGCAATGTAGATGTTTATCAACTTGGATTTGTGTTGTACCCAGTAGTTGCAGTTTAGATAACACACTAACCCTGTGACCTGCATGCCTCTATGAATTATAAAATTGACTTGCATTGTACATTACCCAATGTATTAACCTTTGTACATCACAAAGTAAACACTGACATCACAGATCAGTTACCGTGTAACTCGAACACAACTTTATACGCAACGTACTGATATTGACCAGAAATGAGTGAAGCCAAAATGTCAACATTGTCTCTGATACAGGTCTCACCTGGTACAGGTGGGGAGAATGGGATCAGTCAGTTATCTACTGGACCCGTGCCATCACTGCAGATTTTGAAAGAAAATTACCATTTTATCTTACATATTGCCTTGGATTGGGGTTAATGAAATGTTACTGACTGATATAATAATGATATGATTACTATATCTTATATTACAGTGATTTACACAAAAGTAAATGTTTTCTTTTTTCAAAACAATGATTTATAATAAGACTATGTACATGTAACATCTACAGGAAGAAGACATTTCCTGCTGATCCCTCTAATGTATAACCAAATGTTATGTATAAAAATCACAAGAGATTAACAGATGACACTGCTAAAGATAGATTGTAGTGGGCATTTCCTTTTATTTTACAGATGAAATCCAGACTGTTGAAATTAAGTCTGCCTCAGAGATGGTCACAAATAAACCATTTACCCTCAATGTCACTTTTGATGGAAGGTGAGGGTCCGTTACATTACAAATATAGAACCACTGCATACACAATATCTCCTATTTTCATCTACTACAAGAGTAATATCTCATGTTTTATTTATACTTAAACGGTTTGGGTAAATTGACCATTAGACGTTAGATTTGTGTTTGAACCTCATTGTCTTGCAATTTGTCTACAGTGATGTCACCGTGTGTTGGAGGATTATGGATCTCAACAACAACAGTGTAGTCAATAGGTCATGTGACAGGCCCCTGTCAGGTGGGTGGTTCCTGACCCCGGGGATTTCCCTGTCTCAGGGCCAGTATATTGCCCAGGTCAATGTGACTAATGATGTCAGTGCTGTGAGAGGACAAAGTCAGGTCCTGTCAGTATACAGTGGAGGAGGTAAGTGATCAACCAGGATCAGTTATCAATGGAGGAGAAAATACAGTAAAACACAGTTACAGTGAACACGCTTATAATGAATCCATGCTTATTCCCTTTATCTTAGAATTGTATTATAAACTTTTTGAACATAATGAACTACATTCATAACCAATGAAAATAGCTCTTACCTTGGGCTTTGCTATAATTGTGTATATAATTGTGTTTTACTGTATCTGACTTTACCGAAAAGCCAATTTAGATTCAAGATGGTTCCATTTGAATTGAGTAGAACTCCTTTATAACATTATTTGATTTTCTTGCTTTTTTTCAGGAGCTTCAGCAACTTTGTCTACGTTACTGGTGCCTGTGATCTTTAGCATGCTGGGCCTGGTTGTGGTGTTGGCTGGTGCCGCGTACGTAGTGCGACTCCGTAAGAAATCGGACGTGGAGGTGGCTAACTTTGACTTCCATCCCGACATGGATTCCTCGGGGTCGCACATCTTCAGTAGGTTCAGGAGGAGTGTGAGCGGCTTGTTTCAGCGCAATGAATACATAAGGAGACACAGACTTGCCAAGTATCAAAGAACATCTGCAAAATCATACGGGGCAGTTGAGGAATTGTGATGACTCGTGTCCTCTGTCTCCTGTTGAAGGGAAAGAAAATACATATATATGTGGTGCTCATAGTATTAGTTCAATATTTGATTTAGTTAATAATTACCTGGTACATGAAGTGATACAAACAATGGTAGTAAGGTACACAAGTAAATGTGATACTAGTGTAAGAATGTGTTGTGAGTGATGCAATACTTGTGATCTGTTCAATGCAAACATATAACTTTATCTACTGAGTTTGTATTTACCATGAACTGTAAATATTTTAAAGTTATTAAAATTATTTTTCATTTTTATTTCTAACCATTTAGAATTTGCATACTTTTGGGAACCAATGGTTAATGTTGGGTCCAGATCAAAATGTGCTTTTTTGGCCAGATCTTTTTACACAGTGGTGAAGTGCATTATTAGCTGTGTTTTATTTTTACATGATAAAAAAGAAAATATTTTTTATAAACGCAGGTTCTGATGTGGTATGTAGTGATTTGATTAACAACATACACACCTTCTGTGACCTGTGGAGGCTAGGATTGTATCATTAGTGTAGTCATGATAATTCTGACAATACTTAGTTCAGTGGCACAATCAAATGTGTGTCAGAGGTCTCTGTCTTTCAACTGAATTCATCTTGCCATGTGACATGTATTTCATGTCTGTTTCGTCATTCCTTAATTTGATTCGTTGTCATTACTCTACTTAAGTGGCCTAAAGTTGTCAAAGTCACAGATCAAAGTCATCAAAATTAATGACCATCAATTTGTGATGCATTGTCCAAATCTCTTCAATGTAGCAAATTTAAATCATATTGCGAAAATATTGTCCATGCAGGCCTGTTATTGTTTTACAGATGTCATGTACCGGTATATTTAATTTTCTAAATGCCCCATGGTGAATAAACATAGTACTACATGTATATATATATACAAGAAAACGCAATACTATTATGATCTTAGTCTATTAAGAAACATTCCAATTTATTGATGTCCATGTGTTTGCATCAATATGATATCCTATCAACTTTTATTCATTGCTGAATTAATTGTAATGCATGTTAACTTTGTAAGTTAACTTTTATATGTTTAACCTGTTATATTGTTGAAATTTGAACTGTACTCCTGTTATAAACAAACTGTCATTTATAATCAAAACTTTCAAAATGTCTTTGTTTTAATTTAATTCACTTTGGAGCAGTAAATAGGAACCATCGGAGGCAATCCTTGAGTACTGGGAAATCATTTCTATTCGTAGGGGTCAATGTTCGTGGTTAGCCAAAAATTTTCCTGGTTCGTGGGGACGTAATTTCGTTGGTATTGCATCAGGATAATTTGGATAAATATTAAACAAATGCTTTTACATCGTTCATTGGGATGTAAATTCGTGGTCAAGGGTTACCCACGAAAGCCACGAACATTGGTCCCCCACGAACAATGATGATTCCACAGTAATTATAATGTATATTACTCTTTTAGTACAAAGTAATTATAATGTATATTACTCTTTTAGTATTACAACTATGGCTACCGACCCATATTAGGACCTATTTTTTCTAACCCTGAATATCCATCATGCATTAAATACTCTGATATTAATTCAAAGCATTTTAGAGTAGAAAAAGATTTACCGAGAGAAATTTTCAAAAATATTGTTAACTAAGCAGTAATTAATTAATGAAGATTGCATTAAGGTCTATGGGGACAAGCACATTTTTTAGAATAAAAAAGTAAATACAAAGAATATCAATAAATGCTTTGGTGGAAAGATGTATGTAATTCTTAGAAATACTAAAACTATTGAAAATAAATTTTATACCGAATACAATTTTTATTAATTTTTTTAGATTAAAAGCAAAGGGGGACAACTCTTCAAGAAAAGGAAAAGGTCATTTATTAGGACACATTCCTCTCTTACATACTGATACTTAAACATGAAAATTATGTCCAAGCATACAGAGTATTAAGCCCATACACATCTGTTATGCATCCAGATTCATTGAATCTGGTGCTATTATGGATAGGATACCTTAATTTCTCTTCAAATGCGAATGAAAGCCATCCTCTGAGGAACTGATGCATGGAACTGCAAGAACATTGTTGTTGCAAATATTTCTCGCTGCAAATCAATGCATTTAGTATTTGATTTAAAAATTTCTACACTTGGGCCGAGTTGCTAAAATTCGTCGTCGTGAACTACTGTGGAAACATTTTTATTCGTGGGGGTCAATGTTCGTGGGTAGCCAAAATTTTCCTGGTTCGTGGGGCGTAATTTCGTTGGTAGTGTAATCAGGATAATTTGGATAAATATTAAACAAATGCTTTTACATCGTTCGTTGGGATGTAAATTCGTGGTCAAGGGTTACCCACAAAAGCCACGAACATTGGTCCCCCACTAACAATGATGATTCCACAGTACTTTACCTTTTGTTAATCGCGAAATAAAGTCGCCGCTAAAAAAGGTTCGTTTACAGTATACAGCTACACAATTCCCATCCCTTTCACAATTTCCATCCCTTAACTATGCATACATGTATATTATTGCTGCTCATGTCACGATGTATTGAAGTGTTGGTTAAATTGGACAAGTGCCCCCGTTGTCTTCCCACAACCCCTTCTTTTAGTGAAGAATATATCCTAAAACCTCTCAAGATATTGCCGGGGCAATATTTTGTTGTTGTTTTTTCTCAGTGCATTACTGAAGTTTATCTTTACTTTTTTTTTTATCTAAGCTAAAATAGCTTAAGATTTCGCAGGGTTGCAGTATACTATCGTCAACGCGCCCTTTCCTATCGCACTTTTTTTCCTCTTGTTTTTATTGTCATTATCTTAATCTTTACAATTATAACACATGGCCAGGATGCAAGATCAAAATGAATTTAAGTTTGCAAAGATAACATCGGAGTTTCACTACACATCTAAGAATTTCTATTATGTTACATTAAACTTTCGTGTTTTATTGAAAAACTGATCATGTCTTCATTTTCACGTTTTTGATTATATTAAAGGAGTAATAGTGATTTCAAATTAAAAAAAAATGAATATATGATCCATAGCTTGGTTTGGACTATATGGGGATAACTATAAAATATTCAGGGATAGCCGTTGTGTTAATTTATAGCCAATTTAAAAAAGCGAGCATTGCAGAAAAAATACATAACTCACGTTAGCGGGTTTTGAAAATTTATTCTGCAATGATTGCTACCTTCATAGCCCACTTTAATCATCAAAAATAGCATTTTATTGTTTATATTTACATCTTTATTTTTGAAATCTATGAAAAAGGTGGGTCAGTGTTCATCCTTTTGAGTAAGGATTCATTTAATTTGACCTTTTTGCACTGAAAATGCAGTTTTTGCTGTATTGACATTTATTGCCAGTATTTATGACTAAGCCTAATAATTACATCAAATATTGTTTTTAATTATGCACAATGATCAGATTGAATACGTTGGTTATGAAAAAAATTCTATATGAAGCCGCAAAATTTTTAATGACCTTTTTGCACTTAAAACTGGTATATTTTTCAATAGTAACAATTTAATTTGAAATAAAATATTTCTGAATAACTAGTTTTTTATAAATCCAATGCAGTTTGTCAATATATTCCTCAGTATGTAATTGACATAATAAAACATGGGGTCAGTAATGTATTTTTTGAAAGAGGGCTTTAAAGGTAAAATTTTTGCAATATTTGGCTTTAAAAAATTAAGACTTTTGACTATATATTTGCACGGTTTTACGCTAAAAGTTAATCAAATTCTTTATTTTGATTTCTAGATTTAAAACACGGCCTACAGAATATGTTTCAAACATATCACATGTTGAAAGTTTGCGTGTATAAAAAATATATAATTGTTTAGTGTTAATAATTTTTGTAATTTTTCAAAGAATCATGATTTTGATCATTTTTCTCTAGAAAACCTTCCGCACGAAAATATAGTTTCTGTCAAAACTTATTAGTTTTGGATAAATTTTCTTTATGAATATGTGCAGTCAACTTAAAACGTGACGAGTGAGATACCTGAAAGCTAAAATATTTGGAATATTTTTCACTAAATGTTGTTTTAAATGTCAAAGTTTAAGGCAGATCTGATGGTTTTTGTTTACCACCCATGCAGCCTCCTTAATGTACATCAAGTTCGTTAGATAGAAGAAATAGCCAATTTTTCTCATATGGGAATTTGATTTTTGACATCATCATAATAATTTCGTGCAGTCCGTTATTTTTTTTAATTTTTTTTTTTTTTAGGTTCCTGAAGGTTTCGGCCGATCAATAAGCTGGTTAGAACTGGATCGTGTAGATATCAGCCCTGTCAGTTTCTATAGAGCTATGAATCACAAGCGGTTTTCTAAAGATATAGAGGAGAAAAATCTCAGTGGTATGTAAATATAGGATATTGAACTGATAATGATTGCAAATGCATTTATCGTACTCAAAGAACAAAAAGTTTTGCGATAAAACGCCGTACATACCGCCCGGCAAAAGTTACGCGTTTATTTGCAAAAAAAAAAAAAAAAAATTTTTTAGTAACGAAATTCATCTCATTGGCTTTATTTAAGAAACATTGAAGTAGAAAAAAACCCAATAAAGCAATATTTATTCAACTCTCACTCCCTATAAGTATTGGCTAAAATACAGAAGGAATTTAAAAAACTCGCAACCGACTTTCCCTGTCATATGTGCTGAACAAAAATAAAGGGTGACAAATTAACCCTTCACCGTCTACTTTCGATTTCAGATTAGAGGAACAAAATGGGTGGTGTGGATATAGTCAGCCTTGCATATTCTGTGACTGTAACAGCTGGAGGGCTCATGGGATATGTGAGGGCAGGTAATATAGACTTTGTTTTTGGGGTTTTTTTTTGTATTTATGGTTTGTAGCTCGGGTATTATGCTGTGTCAACCATGCAATTGAAACTAAACTTCTCCAACCATCATTGCTGCTCACCATGGACTCGTAGTTTCAATTAGCTCAATGCAAAAACGTTATTAACGCCGTTAACATGATTAATTCATTGTAGTAACAGTGCAGTAGCTGCACGGAGCGAAGATTCTCAATTGCCATACAATATTTGTACTTCCAATCTCTTTCAAATTTAATCTGTTCTATCTTATCAGAGAAGTGGACAGTGAGTTTAAATGTACATTGTATTATTTGCTTGTCCATTTTAATAAAGAGAAGAATTCTTTTGTAAAACAGATATTGTCCTTCTATATCACTGAATTTTCAGAGCTGTTTTATTGTTATTAAGATCAAGATTCCCCATTTTAATATGTAAACAAACCATACTACTTCACTTTATGGGGATGGTGAGGATGTTTAAAAGAAGTTTAGAGGCAAGTTAAGTAATGCTATTAATGGTAAAATGTCCAAGGATTCTTTTGGTGTCAAATATTTGTACACAATGTGTTCAAAAATAAGATTAATCAGCCCAAAACTAGGGCAACTTTTTGTGTGCTGTAAATTGCATCCTTTTTAACACATTAGGAAATGTAGCTCCAAGGTTGTCCATCCGAATTTTTTCAGACCATGAGCTACATGTACAGACCTGCAGCTAACTAAAGCCAGTCCCTACTATTTCAATTTGTTGTACAACTGTACATGGGCCTGGCTTTAGTCAGATTGCTGGCATGGGGAACTTCGATAAGTTTGGACAATATTAGTAAATTCATGAAATAAAGGTCTTCATGATCCAAAACTAGAAAAGGATTCAGAATTGACCCGTGATTGTGTATGCAAAGTATGAACAAGCATGAACATTAACAGACAATTAAAAAGTACCGGTATCTTATATTGGAGTTATGATCTTTTCACAAGAAAAGTAAAACCACTGATCATGAACATGACCAAAAACAGTAATGATAAAATTATTCTTCCTTTTTCAGGGAGTATCCCCTCTTTGATGGCTGGTCTTGCCTTTGGAAGTTTGATGGGATACGGTACTTATCAGACGTCCAACGACCCACAAAACGTCAACCTGTCTCTGGGTGCGTCTAGTTCAAACTTGGTTCAAACACTGGATGACATGTTTAAATTCTATGGATTTTGACTTTTCGTTATTTGGATTAAAACTTTTATACTAGTATTTTAAATATATTATTGGAATCTATGAATTTGACTTCCGTAGCAATAGACAATTAATAATAGTAGATTATTGAAGATGTATATACATGTATATGTTATAATAAAGATGTAGTTATTTCTTATTAAAAAGTGACAAGTGGATTGCTGGCTGGTGTGATGGGATACCGATTTTTCAACTCTGGAAAATTCATGCCTGCTGGTCTCGTATTTGGTTTGAGGTATTATTTTTATGGACTCTTTAGAGCTATTATTGAGAGAGAGAGAGAGAGAGAGAGAGAGAGAGAGAGAGAGAGAGAGAGAGAGGGAGAGAGAGAGGGGAGAGAGAGATTTTAACTTAAACAATACTAGTTGAAGGATGGTTCTATGAGTATTTAGTAAGTCTTTTGTTATTTTAAAAGATCACAATTCTCACTCTATCACCAGTGCATTTGTCATTTCAGTTTGCTGATGGTTGCCAGATTTGGATACAGAATTGCTTCAAGAACTTAATCATTTCACATGATCATAACCATTAAGACTCTCGTTTTTATGCTTCATCATTTTATTAAGTCAGGAACTCAAAATAAAGTAACATATTACAGTATCTTACTTGTATTTGATTTATTATTCAAATTTTATAATACATATACAAAGAAACAATTTGTGTGCCAATAAAAATATTATATTAAAATATAATCATTTAGGGATATAAAATGACCTGTTTGGTCAACAGATAAATTATTGTATAAACAATCTCTGTTCTAAGATTCCGTGTGTTATTCAGTTCTAACAAAAAATCTTTTCATGCAGTTAAATATTGTGCACTAAGTAATAGTAAGTAAACTGCCAATATGATCTACAAAGTAAATACATGTACATGTACTTCTTTAGACATTTTCCCTCACTGTACAACTACTGGTTATAACTTGAAATTAACAAGAAATGAAAAACAATCGATATGTAAAACTTTAATGTTGATAAGATACATGTACATTTATTCTACACCATACACAATGTAGATATCTACATGAAGTTAATGCTAGCTACACTTTGCTGTTTTCTGAAAACAATTCAGACATAATTTGATTCATAACAATTACACATGATACTTCAACAACCCATGTTCTTGTTGATATTGGACGGAGTGTGATTTACCAGGTACCGGCCAACAGAAGGCAAACGTAACTCATCTGTCAATACTATTCCTACATAAATAATAACTCAACACAGATCACGTTTCTGTTGTTCCCCCACTGTTGGGCCCCACAGATCATGTTTCTGTAGTTCCCCCACTGTTGGGCCCCACAGATTCTGGAATCACTGAGGTGGACATTTCAGATGGAATGACATCATAGCCTAGTTTTTTCATGTCTTTCATCACAACATTAAACGATACTGTCAGGAAGCCCTGCGATCTCACTCTGGTTACTATAAATAGAATGGTGAAATACCATAAAACATGTTCAGGGTACTTGGAACCATCTAAACTTTTGGGGCTCAATAATAAACATCTTGAAGCATAAAGATTTTCTTGTAGTGCATTACCTGAATTTATATTTCTCTAAATTAAAAAAAAAAAAATAAGTCAGGAAACAGCGAAATGTGATACATGATATAATACCTTCTCTTCCCTCTCCTTGGGCCAGCACTCTGACATCAACATACTCTGGGCGTCGCCCAAGGATCCACGCTGTTAATTTCTGAAGTTGGGAGGAGGACTCGGGTACAAACATAGGAATGCGAATCTTGTGCCTGAAAAACAACTTTTAAAGATATAACACATCTTAAAACTGATTTCGTAAATGTCAGAGGTCAGGGTCATTGGATGCTAAATAATGACATCATGAATAGTTTAAAATAAAGTGAAAATCGTTTTAATGTCGCAGAACACCAATGCAAAAAAAGAGTTCAAATTTATATATTGTGGTTTTATCAATATTTTGCTGAATACCAATTTTTGTGAACTTCGTTGTTGAGTTGATCTACAAAATTTCAAAGTTCTATGAAGTGCCACATCTAATAACATATTGAATTGATAGGATCATACAACACGGATTTTACGTGTTTTTGATACTGTGATTTTTCACTAATTCCTTGAAAATCGAAGCCCACAAATATTAACGAAACCACAGTAACACACCAATGTACTGGTCATTTACAATAGCTATTAATATTACTAAAATAAACAATAATCTTTTTTTGTTGTTCCATATGCTTGTAATAAATGGTTGCAGGCATGAATAAATATTACCAGTACACAGCCTGCACCAGCAAATATGTACTTAAAAAGGATGCTTATACTGAGATTATATTAATATCTTTCTCTTTCTTGATAGATAAAGACAAAAAGTACGTAAAATATCAATTTTCATAAGCATTAAGAAGTAAATATTCAGAGGATATAATACACATGAAATAAAGGTGTATACTTGTTTATATTGAACAGATACTGGTAAAAGGAGAATCAGGTACTGTTCATGGATTTAAGTTGCTCTAGAAAAAAATTCATCAAAAGTTCATTGTTTACAAAGATGCATAATGTAATTGATCAATTTGGAAGTTTTTGTGTAAAGTTGTGTTATGTCAACTGATACATGTACTATGAATTAACACATGTCATAGGTGGTCCCTTGTCATGTTAGGTGCTAGCAAAACCATTGGCAAGAACCCTCTCTTCTCAATGGCCAAAAACCTACAGGCATAGGCTTTAATATAAAGTCTTGATGGGATGTAAATCCAGAGGAAACAGCAATCAATCAATCAATAAGTTAAAATAAGATTGCAGAAGAAACCTTTACCTTCCGGGTGTAATGGGTACATGAGTGACTCCATATCCCCTAACAACATCCGTCCCAAACGCATCAATGCCGTAAGCATGGACTATCAACTGTGGCCCTTAAAGATTAAAAGAAATAACTTGATCAGGATTCAAGCTGAAACTAAACATCAAATATTGTTTATTCATTTCAGGTATTCATTCTTCAATCTTGAGATATAATAAGAATCCAGGTGCACTTACAACCAAATGGATTGGTGGTTTTGAATGTTATATCTAGAGGAAAATTCCAGACAAACTGTTGTCTGTCATCTCGACTTTTCTTTGTTACTTGTGTTAGGCCTTCATCCAATCCCTAATAGAAGAAACAATCATTTTAGTTCATAATACTTACTCAAAATTTCACAATTAAAATTTCTTTTTAAACTCAAAATCTGAGTATATAGACAAATTGTGAAAATAATAAAATCATCTGAAATAATACTCACTGACGTAACTAACCAATCAGGTCCAAACGTGAAGCAGTATTTACAATATATATCATCAAAATCTGGAAACTGCAAAAGTTTTCTATATTTTAGTTAACATATCAGGACTTTGTATAATTTTATACATAGTTGTATAGTATGTTAACATATGGTAAAATAAAAACTACTGGTATTTTAGTAATCTCATACATGTGTTTATTGTGCATATTTACGATACATCTTGTACAATCATTGCCCCTTGAGGGAATGTAATCTACCGAAATAAACCCAAAACTGCAGAATTCACATTTATTCTTGACATATATTTTCTTTGTTTGATAGAGAAAAGTTAAAACAGAATATACTTTTTGCAAACCATATCAGAAAAAAGCTGTAGCCCCTGGCATCAGGGAATAAAACTCATATTGATCAACAGATATTTTATATTGCTGCTTGTTAATTGTAACTTTTTAGAAGAGCACCTGACTTGAGATTCAGTGTGTTTGGTTTTATTCCCTTACCATCACATTTGGTGCAGTAGTGTGTTTTGTAATAAACATGATAAAGTATTATAGCTGGACCGTGCATGTGTACTGATTCACCGGATATGTTATGTCAGATACTCCGGTCTTAGATCTGAGGCATGCTGCTGCTATGAAGATGTGTGTACTATGCTGAATAAAAATTAAAAACATTTAATTTAACCCGTAATCTGTGTGCCTCAAATGACTTACCAGCTGGACCCCCCCCCCCCCCCCCCCATTACTCACCCCCAGTTTACAGAAGTGAGTACAAAGCAGAAAACTTGAAATCCTGACAATGTGTTTTTTTTAACCTGGGATGTTGATCTTAGAGGTTGTTGATTAAAGAGAAGTGGTCAACAACATAGCTATGCCTCTATTATGTATCATGAATCATTGAATGTCTAACCTATTATAGTATTTTTTTCGCAAAATAGTTTTCATTTTCATCAAACCGTTTTCCTATAATTATAATTTAACATTGCTAAAAATAGGGGCACTTTTTAAATAAAAGAAGGACTTAACATTTTATCAACACTAAACAAGTTGGTGCATGACATTTTGTTCAACGTTGTATACGATTTCATCGTTTCTTTCGCGTAAAGATGCTTCTCTACATAACTATGCACATAATATTTTCACAAACCTCTGCTGATTCAATCTGCCCTCCAACCATTAAAAGAAACACCGAGCTCTGTGACATTTTCAGTGAAGATTCACCACCACTTGCCACTGAATGGTTGTTGAGATTGGTAAACAAAGATCACACTATTGAATCCGGGATGGTTCGCACCTATTCTGTTTCGCCCTGAGATGTTTCGCACCTCGATGTTTCGCACCTGCCTCGGAGCGAAACATCTCACTCTATTTAGATATTTTTCTCGTGTTATTATTCCTCTGAAATTAATTGTTACCTATACAAGAATTGAAAAATGTTTTTAAAAAAACCCATTGAAACAGTGCTTGCCAGGATAGCGTGCTTGGTTGTTTAGGATGTTTATTTACCAATATTGCCAAATCTTATTATAACTTATCTTCAAACTACTTGTACAGGCAATGCATAAGGGGTTATATCAGTTTAAAAGTAATCAAAAGTATGGACTAAATGAATACTTTCTTTACTTTTTAAGACTGTAGGGAAATAAATCAAACTCAGTCGTTTAGAATTTTAATCTGTCCGACTGTTTTTTTTTTATGCTGTAATTTTTAATTTACCGGATGGCAGTAAATACAAAATTTACAAAGATGTCAACTTGTAAAGTTTGCATTTACTTCGACCCAGTAAAATTAAAAGTGTTACGAAATGCGCTAAATGACTGACTGTACGTGTATTAGAAGCATATTTTGTATAAATTGTTATCATCAAAATATGCATTAATGCATACAGTGTTTTCTATAACGAACATTTCAGAAAAAAGTGTAGAGTTTGTCCAAATTACGGAACGTACTTATATATAAAAGCCAACTTACTGTGCAGCTCACAACCCGGAGCTAAATGCCCAGTCTTTTAATGTGTATTCTAAACCAAATTGTGCCATAGTAGATCTGATATTCTTTGGAATGTCCATTTATACATTTTTATTGAGAAGTCAGAAGCAGGTAAAATCATCAACATTTGAAGTTGATGACGACTTTGACAAGCAAAATGCCGATATGCCTATTTTAAAATCAAAATAAAACACAAACGGATTTTGAATTATTTACTTCACATTTACATATATATGTTTCATACATCATTCATATTTACGCATGTAATCGATACGAAACATCGCGGTGCGAACCATCTCAGGGCGAATCAGAATAGGAGCGAACCATCTCAGGGCGAAACATACATCCCGTTACCACACTATTCACCTGAAAAGGCGGAAGAATATGTTCTATAAAAATAAGTAAATAAATAAAAGAAGAAAGAAAAATAAAACCATGTCTTAACTAAATTTAGGAAGGAAGGAAAATCATTATTTTTTTATTTTTCATTTGAAATATTTTATCATATTTTTTCTAAATCGCGCAAAATAAAAAATAAACAATCGGGATCGAACCCTATACTACGGAAGCGTATTAGGGCCGCAGCAGTATTTTTTATTAATTTGTAATAACAAATTATCAATATGTTATAACAGATTATCAACTTGTTATAACAAATTATCAATTTGTTTAAACAAATTATTAATTTGTTATAACAGATTATTAATTTGTTATAACAAATTAGTAATTTGTTATAACAGATTAATAATTTGTTATAACAAATTATCAATTTGTTATAACAGATTAATAATTTGTTATAACAAATTATCAATTTGTTATAACAAATTAGTAATCTGTTATAACA
>WFKH01007768.1:4706633-4733549 GCA_016163765.1 Magallana hongkongensis | reverse complement strand
AATTTCAAAGCATAGCATTGGAATTACATTATTTACCATTGGAATCTTATAGCATATCATTTGAATCTCATTTATCGTAGCACAACATACCATATCATTAAGCGTTTCATTTCAAAATAGAATAGCATAGGAATCTTACAGCATTGCATAGGGATCTCATATCTTTGCTTATCAATAAGAATCTCAAAGCAAAACTTGTTATCTCATAGCACAGCATAGTAAAAGATTGTAATAGATATGCATTAAATGACGGTCACTTCAAGCTATCTTTTACAACAAAGCAAAGCATAAAATATAAACCTCATAGCATAGCATTGGAATCTGATTTCAAAACATTGAAATATCATAGCATATGATTTGATTCTCTTTCATCATATCATATCATATCATATCATATCATATCATATCATAAAGCATTTAATTTCAATTTATCAACGAATAGATAAAAATGCAATGCTATGAGATTTCTATGCAATGCTATGAAATTTCTATGCTATAGATAATTTGTTAGAACAAATTACTAATTTGTTATAACAAATTACTAATTTGTTATAACAAATTGATAATCTGTTATAACAAATTACTAATTTGTTATAACAAATTAATAATCTGTTATAACAAATTGATAATCTGTTATAACAAATTACTAATTTGTTATAACAAATTGATAATCTGTTATAACAAATTGATAATCTGTTATAACAAATTATTAATCTGTTATAACAAATTACTAATTTGTTATAACAAATTGATAATCTGTTATAACAAATTACTAATTTGTTATAACAAATTAATAATCTGTTATAACAAATTGATATTCTGTTATAACAAATTAATAAATTGTTTAATCAAATTGATAATCTGTTATAACAAATTGATAATTTGTTATAACAAATTAATAAAAAATACTGCTGCGGCCCTAATACGCTTCCGTACTATTCTGTCAATAAGACAGAGTAATGAATTTTCTAATTTAACCGCGTTTTAGGAAACATTTGTGATTTGGTCAATTTATATTAAAGTTCAAACTTTATCTTATAAGTTTTGTGTGTTTCGAAATAAATGTATTTTTTGCGCAATCGATACACTCCTTCCTCAATCATTTCTAATCGGGATCGACTTTGGGAGAGTGTTTCCGGAATAGATTATTATTTAAGGAAGATCAAGATCAACTAGTAGGTTTGTAGGCTTTCCAATGGCAATGACGTTACCCATTTGTGCCTAATTAATGAAATTCAACATATATTGTCTCCATTATTTGTGGCTCAAATCATGACAAATGATTTCTGAACCATACTGTAAAATGACAATGCTTACCTAATATCAGAGACATATATAACATATATGTTATATATGTCTCTGCCTAATATAGAAACTTGCATATTGTAAATAATCTTATCATGTGAAATAATTCTGTTTTAGGTAAAGACAAACAGAACATCTTACTCTTTGCTCGCTTCACAGATATTATATTGTTTTTGCATAGGGTGGTAATTTTTGGGGCCGGGGATCCCGAGGGGACACCCCGTCCCCCAAGAATTCGGTGTCACCTGAGTGGCACAAGTCCTAGTTTTGGCCCTAGGCGCCCTGTTTAGACTCCCTATTTAACTCTCTGATAGGGTCAACTCAGAGCTCTGGCGCCGGAAATCGGTGCTAATATTGCCCCTTTTGGGGCCGGGGATCCCGAGGAGACACCCCGTCCCCCAAGAATCCGGTGTCACCTGAGTGGCACAAGTCCTAGTTTTTGCGCTAGGCGCCCTGTTTAGATTATTTTGTTTCAATCGGGATCGGAAAATACCGTTTATATAGTCGATAAATGTAAACAAATTTCGTTATTGCTGAGCAGCTTATTGCTGAGTAGCTTGACTTTGGTAAAAATGAAATACCGGCAATCATAAACAAGTGCATGACTTCCTTGCCTGGAATCAAGGCATTTTTACTCAAGGTCTGTACCAAAATATCCTTACAGTTGTCTTTGCTTTCACTAATATTACAATGTAGAACCGGGGAAGATACTCTAGCTGGGTTCCATGATGACAAGTTTCTTAAGTGAACAATATGGAGTAAACTTATAAATATGAGGGATCTGTTTGAAGATTCAGTGAAATGTGAATAGCAAGTTGTAATATTCCAAGCCCAATCTCTATTCAAAATTAGATATTTTTACAACTGTTTTTCACTGAATGCCAAGTACATATATGTATGTTTTTTCCTGATGTAGAGGGGATATTTTTAAATTGAAACTGTGGATTTCACAAAATTCATAGCTTTGAAAATACGTACAATTCAATTGGCAATTGTCAAACTACTCATATTAATATTGTTGTCCCATTTCTTGTTTCAATGAGTATTTGATTTTGAGGATCAACAATGAAAGCCATGAAGGTTGATGTTCAGCAATCGATGATCTGACCACAGACCATCTTTGTGTCACAGAAAAAATTAATACTTGATTCTTTTTTTTATTCCAAAAGGGAATGAGAATTTTTATTACCAGACTTGTATTGCATTTTACACATATTTAGTGGGCTTTCATTCATTTTTTATGGCATCATGGAGACTAAAATATCTGTGATATTTTGTCTTTATCAATTTTTTTGTAGATACTTTATACACATGTTGTACAAATAAACATACCAAAAATACATTGTTAGTACATGTACATGTTTTTGTAGAATATATTTGAATTTCTTCAAAGAACAGAGTAGCTATTTTTCAAAAACTTCACACAGATGTGTGTAAACGTTGTTTCCTCTCTGTGCTGTTAAAACTGTGTTTTGTGTAAACAGAGAGGGAAGTTATTCTGAAAGCCACTATATGTACTAACTTCATTAAAACAAGATATATATAGTATTTAACACGCAAGCTGAAAAGGAAATTAAAAAAGAAAATTGTGGACTAGCTAAATGTATGAATAGATTCTGAAAAGATATGTCAAATATTCTGAGTATTATACATGTTATGCAATATTGATCTTGAACTTTGAGATCAACCTATGTGAAACATATTGATTTTCTCTTTGGACCAGTTTCACTTACATTGGTCCATGTGTAGTGGAAAGTCAACTTGATTCTAGTCAGTAGGTTCTGTCTTTCTTAAGGTCAAGGTCACCGTTCGTCAATTAATTTACCTGACTTCATTGAGAAGATCAATGTAATGATATGGATTAAACAACAACTGCCCTGAAACCTGTTCATTGATCAATTTTTCAGAAACATGAGCTATCCGTATGGAGGGGGTGGATATGGATATCCAGGCGGACAGCAGCCGGGATACCCTCAGCAGGGTGGATATCCCCAGCAAGGAGGCTACCCACAGGGCAATGTAAGTCCTTTATCTACCCAAATATGCATCATTGTCATTGTTATGCAGTTCAGCTGCATTCATTGAAGTGGTGAATTTATGTTATTTTTCATTTTATGTACCAGGTTTTCTGATAATCTCGTTTTCCTGATAGGTTTATTGAGTGTAGTTGAAATTTTAAAACAATTGGGAAAAAAATTTTTGTCTTTAGTTTTAATAGAGAAATCAGAAATCTGTTGTTTGAATATTATGACTTAGATGGATGTGTGTTTGGAGTTATTGTCAAACAATAATCACATTTATCTCGGAAGACATCTGATAAGTGTTGGAAAAAAAGATGCGTGACATTTCCCAACTATCATAAATCTCAGCAAGTTATTATTGCCACCTTGAATGTTATTGGTTAGAAGGGTTTCTGGTAATTATTATTACTTTGATTATATAAATAGTTACAATTTCCTTATGAAAATCATTGAGTAATAAAATATCCTAGTGAGATTCATTGATCATGATGTCACAGTCTTGCCATAGTTATAAAGATTTAGCAGTTAATGCTGTGAAGATTTTGTTTGGTACATCACAAAAACTTCTGAAAGACCTTTTAAGGCTTTAACATGCACGTTCCATGTATATAGGCAATCCACTGAATAAGGATGCATGCTTGGTGTATCAGGAAATGGGTGGGTGCTGTAGTGTAGAGAGAGTTTACGGGATTATAACCAGCAGGACCCAATAAAACACTCAATAAGACAAATAGACGAGGGAAAGGCAGGAAATCCTGTCACTCCAAGTAACAATAGTTTGTGTAATTTATTATACAACAGATATTTTGTGAGGTATTTGTATGTAGTACATGTATAAGACACAGGAAAATGATATAATTTATTAAAAGAGAATCAGCTAATTGTTTATCTATCCGTAGACATATGACAGGGACAATTTAAATGTAGTGACTGTAAATACATTGTCAAAGATTTGTCAGATGCAATTAGGGATGTTATTTACAACATGTTGAATTCTCATGCTAGTTTTGCAAGTATAATATAATCAAAGAGCTAAATTTTTAAAGGTGTCAAACATTGCTATCTGTACATGTGGGTATTAGAACAGCATCACTTGCAAACAGGTCTGATGTTCCTTGTATCAGTTTGACTTTATTAAATTATATATAGATACAATGAAATAATGAACTGATTCAATGTTGGTCTTGGAAACAAGTGAGAAGTTAGTTTTTATGGACCTGTCTTCACCATCATATTAAACAAAGCATCAAATGGAGCATTTTGGCTGAAGATATTGTCAGTTTCTTTTCCCCCGTAAACGCTTACATTATACCTCTCTCTGATCAAACAGCTTTGCGTGTTTGTATTACAGGTGTCGATGCCGACCCCTGAGTCTGCCAATGCAGCAGCCTATGGATCATCCGGTGGGTACCCAGCAAACCCTGGGGGCCCAGGACAGATAGGATTCGGGGTAATATTCTTTGTAACTTTGTTGACAATATATAACATGCCTCAATATACATGTGTACTGGTAGCTATAGAAACCATTCAGGAAGTCAGAACAAAACTCCAAAATTTCCTGTTAGTACATGTACATGTATATGAAGTTCTATCTGATCTAGCACATCCTGGTATGGCTTTGACATCTAAAGAATATGTGAATTGTATCAAGGGTGCTTCAGCCAACAGTTTTCTTCTATTACAATGTAGCTTCAGAAGTTATAAGACAAGGAGCTTTCTTTTCAGCAAAACACAAGTGAACCATACATGATTTTCCCATGTATGCTTTAAGAAGGAAAAGGGTTCTATCTGTTTGATAAAAGTATTTCTATAGCTATGATTATTTTTTGAGCTATTAAATTGATACACATCTGTGTTTATTAGATTAAGTTACAATGTTTGGACAATAGGTAGACATCAACTTGTGTAAACAAAACTGGCATTTCAATCATTAATTTGCATGTGTTTCAAGGTGTGATCATGATGCTTTGTGTGCTAGTAGTATACACCTGTATCTATAAAGTCTTGTCACAATTTACTTTAAAATTTAGACAGTTCTCATCAGATATTTTTTTGTCATCCTAAAATGAAGGGGAACAAAAAATGGCAACGTGATGGCTCAATAACAATGTTTTTTATGTTGTATCTGTACATTACGAAAAGAGAAAACATTTCATTCAATATTCCAGTACACATTACAATTGTTGAATTGCTGTTTATTTGTATATGAATGCATTGCTTCACCAAGCTAAGTTTTTATGCAGAGAATGATTACTTTCTATAAAATTTGAAATGTTCAGTACTATCACTCAGAATTTATTATATGATGTTTATAGTTTGCTTTATTTTGATATATTATTTCAAGTACACATGTGTATACCAAAGAAACAGATTTCACAACTCATATAATTTTTTTGCTGTGGATCAGGGTGTTTCCCAAGGTTATAACAGTGGACCAGGATACGGAGCTCCACAGCCTGGTTTTGGGGGTGCCCCTCAGCCCGGGGGATACCCCCAACCACAAGCTGGAGGATATCCTCAACAACCGGGTTTTGGTGGGGCTCCCCCCCAGCAGTCATTTGGAGGACCCCCTCCTCCTTCTCAACAGAATATGTACGGTGGGCCAGGATTTGGAGGTGCCCCTCCCCAGCAGCCCCCGGTCAGCAGTGCCTCAGGGTACCCCCAGCCAGGGGGATACGGGGCACCTGCTGCGGCCCAGCCTGGATATGGCCCCCCGCAGTCACAACCACAAAGCTATGTGAGTCTACAAGATCAGCACTTTTATAAGTGATAAATATATATAGAAGTTTTGTTTGTACTCATGGAAATTTTTTGTTCTATTGTCAAAATTATTTGCTCAGTATTTGATATATTATCACAACCTGGATTATTTGAGAACAAAAAATAGATGATAATAAAATAGAGAAGGCAATTTATTAACAGTATACAATATTTAGATGCTTACAAAATATTGTATATCACAGATTTATGTAAAATTAAGGCAGTGGTGTTGACTTGAATTCTTAGTGTTCAATATTTTGCTTTCAACAGTCCAGCACACCTTCCTATGGAGGAAACCCTGCTGTTACTCAACCACCCGGACAGAGCTATGGAGCACCCTCACAGATGCCCGGTCAGAACTACTCCAACCCCTCAGCACCAGGCTACGGGCAGGGGCAACCCTCCCAGGGCCCCAGTGCTGCTAACGCCTACAAAGCAAAGGTATGTCTTATTTTACTAAAGTCACTTAGATAGTGAAGTTCATGTAGCATCATTTACTAAGGACAGAGAGTGGAGAAGAATTATCATGTTTAAGGACTTAGAGATAGTAGAGCATCAACATTTACTAATTATTTTGAGATTTTTGTTTACTTTCATTTGTGGTTTACTTTTTAATGGAAAAGAAGTGTATGTTGATTAACATTTATTATTCAATTTAATGAAAGATTGATTAGTATGGATTTATACGTAATATTGATTGATAATAATATGTATTACTAAACTATGTACATGTGTTTATTTTTGTTCAGGAGGAGCCCACTCTTAGACCAGCCAGAAACTTTAGTGCTGAAAATGATGCAAACATTCTGAGGAAAGCAATGAAGGGATTTGGTATGACTTTTTAAGAATAAATTATTTTTACTTCTTCCTTCTTGCTCTGGAGGTTGATTTTTCTTTTTAATTATATTGCCTAACTGTATATCAAGTATCATATGTGTAATTTATTAAATCGTGATTGGTCAGTTGAGAACTGATTTATAAAAGTCAATTTTATTGAGCATGCTTTCATATTATTGATATCATGAATAGAAGAGCACGGGTCTGTGATGATAAATATCTGTGGATGTGGCTCGCAAATTTTGCGGATATTTATTGCACACATATAGTATTTGGTTTTCACTACCTGAAAGTAATGAAATACAATGTACATTTGTACAATAATGAAATACCTGTCATATGCTTGTATAGTAATGAAATGAATTTTAAACATAGTGATGAAAATCACTTGTGTCATATGATACCGGTAATCAAAGTTTATACACAGTCTTGACTGAGGTTTTCCAAGGAACATGAGAATTTTGTTTACTTACTAGGCACTGATGAAAAGGCAATCGTGGATGTTCTTGCGTACCGATCATGTTCACAACGTCAACAAATAAAAACCATGTTCAAAACAATGTTTGGAAAGGTAATAAAAAAATCTTCATTATAATGAAAATTTTTCATGGAGTTCCTTCAGTATTCATGGTAAAGTTAATGTCTTTGATTGATAATTTGCCAGGATCTTGTGAAAGACCTGAAGAGTGAGTTAGGCGGGAAGTTTGAGGACGTCATTGTGGGTCTCATGATGTCAGAGCCGGAATATGATGCCTATGAACTCAAGAGAGCCATGAAGGTATGGATGCTTGCATACTCATAATGAAGTTTTCTTTGAAAATATTAAAAAGAATTGAACACATTTCAGGCTTGATTACAGGAATGAATGTGATTACCGGAAGTTTTACTTCTATATCTTGGTCTTGGCAATTTAGACTACATAAAACTGTTAAGCTTATCAAACATGAGATTGATCTAGGATTTCACCTAAAAATGATGCATTTTTAAATAGACTTAAAACCCCTTAAACCACTACATGTGTATCAGACAAAGTACAGATTTTTTTCTTGTGAAACTTGTCGATATATTTTGATTTGCTTTTGTTGACAGGGACTTGGAACAGACGAGGATGCCATGATTGAGATTTTGTGTAGCCGCACCAACCAACAGATCAAGGACATCAATGATACATACAAACGAAGTAAGATAACCTTAAGATCTTGATAGAGATTAATTAAACACCAAAGGAGTATATGGACTGTATGTATGCAGAATTTTACAAATGCATGAAAATGTGGAGTCATTTTTGGCTGCTTTACTCAGATTAGTTTCTCTTTACAGTGTATGGTAGGACGTTGGAGCAGGATATTGTTAGTGATACTTCTGGGCATTTCAAACGACTAATGGTATCCCTAGCTAATGTAAGTGTATCTAGTCTAGTGGTTTGGGTAGATTTGTTGAACTACAGTTGAACTTCGATATCTCGAACACTGATATCTCAAATACAATGGATATGTCGAAGTGATTTGTAAGTCCCAACCACTTATTTTTTAAGTATTTTACCCTCGATATCTGGAATACTCGGATATCTCGAAGTTTTTAAACAATCCCATCTAGTTCGAGATAACGAAGTTTGACTGTATATACATTGTAATTTAAGGTAGCTCACTACATCATCACTTATACTTTATAACACACTACATGTATATCACAAAATGGTGATTTAAATTTTTTGTTAAATTGTATCAATCGATTTGGTTGAATATCATCATAGCTCAGTGGTTAAAGTATCGGGCCTGTGAACCCGCAGATCACAAGTTTGAATCTATCTGGGGCTTTTGTTCATATTTACTGAATTAAATTTTGGAAAATCAAAATTTTTTAAATCCAATTTTGCATATTTTTGAGCCTATTTGACTTATATACGTCTTATGCATCATGCTATCTATCATAATCAAGTAATTTTCTGCTGATTTGAGAAACTATTTCAAGGTGTAGTGAGCCACCTTATGCATATTAGATAACTTCACCTGCTGTTTTGACAAAGTGTTTAACTTATTGATAAATCTAAAGAAGAATATAAGGACAACTATTTAGGAAAATTTAAAAGAAGCAAGATTTAGCTTATATGCATATAAATACGAAGTTTTATATTATATGTACAATTACCTGATAATGCTGAAAAAATAGTCTCAAAATGATTTCCCAATATTTTACCTTCTTGAGATGAATAAATGTAATATTTGTGTAAAATGAATGTGTATTGAGACAAATTATTTTAATGATTTATTAAACTTACATGTAGTTGGCTGCTTGAGTCAATGCTTAGGTGCATTGTTGTTGAGGTTAGCTATGTAGCACATGGGCCTCTTGGATTTATCTAATTGTCTTCCTCAGTCATTGTATGTTTTGTTTGTCAGGGAGGAAGAATGGAGAACCAGGCTGTAGATATGAAGAAAGCCCAGGATGATGCACAGGTCAGTTCATAGTATGGACACCATGAAATTGCAAATAAAAGGTTCAAGAAACTACAAATTATAATGAAAATTGGAGGAGGGAGGGGAGGGGATATTATAAGGAGCTCAGAGGTTTATTCATTTTACAGAGGCTTTATGCTGCTGGGGAGAAGAAACTAGGAACAGATGAGTCCACATTTAATGCACTGTTGGCTTCCCAGAGTTATGAACAGCTAAGAGCTGTGTTTGATGCATATCACAAAATTTCTGGAAAAGACATTGAGCAAGTCATCAAGAGTGAAATGTCCGGAAACCTGGAGATAGGGATGGTGGCTATTGGTGTGTAGAATTATGTGATTAACATGTACAGTGTATATCAAATATATAAAGTTAAATACAGTACCATAAATGTAAAAGTTTACTGCATGATACACGTATATATCAGTTGATAGAAAGAGAGAGGAAAAATAACCTGAATGACATGAATCAGTTATAGGAAGGAGATAGGAAAATGTAGACTGTATAATGGATTAGTATTGCTGGAAATTTAAGAGATAGGAAGACTGCATGATATAAATCAGTTAAAGGAAAGATATATGGAAATGTTTACAGCATTTCCTTAAGACTAATGCACTTATTGATGTGACGCAATCAGTAGAGTTCGGATAAACCGACTCTTATTCTGTATGCCATTATATTAATGCACCATACATGTATAGATATCATAAGACTTTTATGCAATTTTTGTTTTAGTTCGAGTTGTTAGAAACAGACCTGGATACTTTGCTAGAAAACTTTATCATTCAATGAAGGTAAACAGCTGATCTTGTCATTTTGTATACTCAGTGAATGTGCTAACACACTGATATTTGTTTTAAGATTTCAGACTTAAAGTATGTAGTGGTTATAAAAATATCTTGTATCAATTTTTTTTTGTGTGTTGATGTAAATCTGTAAATTTTTGTTTGAGCAAGTCATTTTTTGCATTTAGAAGTTATTTATAATGCAAAATAGCTTAAATAATTTGTGTGTTTAACTTTATGGTAAAAATGATCAGGAAAATAGCAAAAATTATATCATCATGAAAATTTTTAGAAATACTGCCATGTATTAAATGAATTTTATCTGTAGGGATTGGGAACAGATGACAGAACTCTGATCAGAATTATTATAACCAGGGCAGAGGTTGACATGGTTCAGATCAAACAGGAGTTCCAGAAACAGTTTGGCAAGTCCCTGGATGGGTTTATTAGGGTAAGTAGAATAAAGATGTCTTCATCAAAAACCTGATCAAGTTACGTGTATATACACCAACAAAAGTACTATATGTACCATTAAGGGCTATTAAACCACAGTTTTTTTTCCTCCTGGCTTTTCAACATGTTTTTTTTTCCCCACTGACAGATTGTTATGCAAGCTACCAACTAGCAGTTGTTGTTAAGTTTAATTGAAACATTTATTATTAAGTGTACCTCTATAACTTGATCAAGTTACATGTATATACATTTATACCAGTATTTAAGTTAATGGATTTCATTTTTGGAGTAGCAGGCAGGAGTTTACTTGTCTCTTGACTAGTATAGAGGCTTAATCAAATATAGAATTTGTGTTTTCTCTCTATCTTTATGATAAGTGTGGACCATCTTATTTTTATTTTAACTTAATCTATTTTGTTGATTAGAATTTCCAATAAATTTTGTTAAATTACTCTCCAGAATACACTTATACATACCTATGTATCTTTTAAGACAGTTTATCTTTTGTAATTACAGGATGACACATCTGGTGATTACAGGAAGGTACTCCTGGCCTTGGTGTCACAAGGAGGCTACTAAGTGATCACAGTAATAAAAATTATTTAAGACTTAATCTATAGTCTATAGCAGCTTGCTAGTAACTATTTAATCATGCAGGAATTTATATACTTCATTGTCGTAATTTTAATTAACAATACTGTCATATTTTCATTGTTGTTAGTGTATGAGGAGTGTTTCAATTAAAATAATACAGATGTATTAAAGGGACTTTGACATGATTTGAGCTCAAAATTTTTAAATTTTATTTTTCCATTTTTAATGTTTAGAATGGTCAATATGGGTATTTTTGATGCCTTATCAAAATTTGAAAGTCAAATATTGAGTTATAAGCAAGATACAGAGTTTGTAATTCTTTGTTTTGTAAACAAAGCTTGAGCCTTGTTATTGTTTACATATGTGTTTATTGGTATAAGTTTCAATCAAATGTTGCTTTCTTCTATTGATAATATATTTTATAAACACATTGATCAAGTTTGTCTTGTTTGTCAAGTTATTTTGTCAAAGAAATGGTAATTCCATACTTTACATTATTTGTAAACAAATATAAGACTTGAGCTTTGTTTACATAACAATGAATTCTTACCTCTGTATCTCTCTTATAAATTAATTTATAACATTCAAATTTTGGTCAATCATTTAAAATGTGCAAATAAACCATTTTATATCTAAAAATTAAAAAATAAAATGATCTAAAATCGTGTCCAAGTCCCTTTAATATTATAGAATCAAATTGTGAATTTATCAAACTGTGATGTAAACTTGTTAGTTACTTGCAATAAAATAGAGTTTTATTCTTAATGAACACCATTGACTATTCTTATGAAGTTAATACATGCTACATAACATTATTATAGCTAACATGATTGTGGACTTTGTACCTATACTTGCCATTAATCAGATCTGTATTAAAATTTTTGTTGTATTAAAATTCCTAATAGTTTTCTTGCTTCAAAGAAAATTCTTTGTTTATAAAATTTTGTGTATTAAAACTCAAATGAAAACATCATATATAGATCTTCTAATATATTTAGATGGCTAGTGTGAAATTTCATGTTTAATATGTAATTGTCAGTTTGTTTTTTCTCGTTTACTATTACATTAAGTGAACATTGCATTAATGTACCAGCTGGTACATGGATTATTTTCCATATATTCCTAGTACAAGCAATAAACAGAGGGATATGGTAACAGCTTTTTGTATGGTTATACTTTGTGGGTACCTTATTTTGGTATTTTGTGATTGTATGGTAATTTTAGATTTAGTAGATTCTTTCTAAAATATAAGCATACTTCAACTAGGTGCGAGTGGTGCATAATAATATAAGTTTATTAAACAAGTGTTTACAGAAAGTAGACAAAGTGATTATAATAAAAGTGTTCCTTATTTATCTCTGCTTTAGAGTGATTCAGTGAGAGAATGTAGTAGACTAGTGATGTTACCTGAAATTGTTCGTCTTTTCTTTAGAAGAAAAAGTGTTCATGTTTATCAGACTGTTATTTGTTGTTTCTCTCTTTATTCATATTTCTTAAATGTATTTATAGATATACAAATGCCTTTCTTCCAAGTGTTAATAAAAATTTATTTACATCCACCAAGTATGATTCCCTCTATTTCTTACGGAAATTGATTGTAACTCATAGCTCTGTTTAAACCGACAAGACTGAAATCTGCACGATCCATATGCAGTTCTAACCAGTTTAACAATCGGTCGAAACCTTCAGTAACCTAAGAAAAATCACGGACTGCACGAAATAATCACGATGTCGCTACCGTCATATCCCGTATCAATCACCATAGAAAGCATTTTATTGTTTAAATAACTGAAATTCGGTTTTTTTATGTTTATCATTGACAAGTTCAACTTGTTACAAATGTAGTTGAAAAAATTAAATACAGGATAAAGCGCATTCTGGCCCCAATAGTATTTAACAAAAAAACCCCCCAAAAACCCACCAGGGAATAAGGTGGGTAAAATGCCTATAGTAAAATGGATAAGATACTGAATATTAAAAATACCAAATTATCGGATAATTCTTTTAAAAATGCGTACCAAACGATCTATATTTAACAAAGAATCGATTTGTAACTCTGAAATAGGTTTAATATTTGGAATTATTGATTTGAACTGGTGTATGCGCACCAAAGTCTTCAATTTGTGCCATCTATTAGAACTTCACTGCCTTTTCTTTTATAGGTTATCATTTTGTATCACAATAATTGAACGTTTTTGAAAAATAATTAAAGTCCGAAAACTCGTGGAAAATGTCCCATTTAGCTAATACGTTTGTTTGTTATGACTGAAATGGCTCCGAGGTTAAAGCACCATGCATGCAGTCATTAGATAACTTTAGAGAGTTGGGCTTTTTAAGATGAGGGTTCCATACCACCAAAACTTGAGGCAATCTTTTTGTTTTCCTTTGTTGTGTTGAACTCACTAAAGTTTAAAAATGAGGTTTTGCATGGTTTTGTCTAACAGATTTTTAAAAATCTATGACACTATTTCGGACTTGCGGTATTGCACAATATTCAAATTTGACCTTTCCAAACATGAGTTAAAAATTTGACGTATACAGTCAATCCATGGATTAGCGCTGCTTGTATTTTGAGTCTCAGATAGGTTCCGCCAGCAAGTCACATGTCACAACTCCGATCTGGTGACCATGGCTTCGGTGGCTGAGTGACAGAGGCGAAAGGCGAGTCTTCAGCGCCTTCAAATAACTGAAAGATGTGGGCAAGGGAAGGCAAACCGCAACAGAAAACCACCGGTCCTCCGGGTTCAGAGGGTTGTACTTGGGGTCAGCAACCCCAATATGTAAAAAAAACCCCAACTAGCCGCTACAGAAACGGAAACAAGGAATCATAAGTCAGCTTCTGGATGGCAGATGGAAAGCGCTGTTCAAGGACAGCATATGGCGAGTGAATACTAGAATACACCTCGACAACCTCCATACTGTCTCTCCAAAGCAAACAGCTCTTATAGGATGTTGGAATGTGCGTACTTTGTACAAAACTGGAAGACTATCACAAGTCATTTAAGAAACATGCAATATCGGTATTCTAGGTGTTAGCGAGTGTAGATGGACTTGATCCGGGTGAATAACTCACAATTCACGGTGTGTTGTGTGCTATTCAGGAAGAGTAATGGGCTACATTTTGGCGGAGTTGCAATACTTTTCAGACAGCAAGCAAGTCTTTATTGGAATGGCGCGATAAGAATTACAGAATACAGCCATCTGTCAGTGTGTCAGTGTTACGCAGCCACATGTCATGTTGTAAATTTTGTATTTACTGCCACCCGGTAAATTCAAAATTTAGAACATGACACAAAAATTATGATAATAGTGAGAAGAAAGACCAGTTGTATGAAGCATTAGATTTCTGTCTAGATCTGAAAAACAGATTTGCAGCTCTTGGAAACATCGGAAACATCATAGAAGAGAATTAGGATGTTTTCAGAGACACATGTACAGATACTTGCAAAACAGTACTTGGTTTTAAAAGAATGACTGTCTGATGATACATGGAAACTTATAGAAAAGAGGTAAAGACTGAAACAGAAACTACACTCCATCAAAACCGAGGTTGAACAACATGAAATCCGAAAGCATTATGTTGAAGTAGACAAAAACATCAAAAAGGAGCAAGAAACGAGAAGAAAAAACACATAAAAACAGACAGAAATAGCAGCAAGCAAAGGTGACCACAGGACTCTACATAACATCACAAAACAACTATGTGGAAAAATTTTCAGTGGAAACACAAAGGTTAAAGATGAAAATGGCAACATCTTGCATAAGAAAGGAGATCAAGATGAGAGACGGAAGGAACACTTCTGTTCCGAACACAATAGAGAAGATCCTGAAAACACAGCAGATTTTGAAATGGAACAACCAACATAATTAGATATAGATTGTTCAGAAATAATGGAGGAGGAGATCAGATCTATTAAAAAATTGAAGAACATCAAAGCAGCAGGGTCAGATAACATTAAAGCAGAAATTATAGAAGAAAGTGAAGACATAAGTGTTAGTCTTTTACACAGTCTCTTTAACGAGATTTAGGAAGAAGAGAAAGTGCCTGAACAATGAAAAGAGGGTATCATTGTGAAACTCCCAAAGAGAGGGGACCTAACTCAATGTAACAATTGGAGAGGTATCACATTATTTTCAATACCTAGAAAGATTCTATGCAGGATTATGCTTGATAGAATGATGGATGAAGTGGACACCATCTTAATGTAGTCATAACAAAAAATTTAATTTTTAAATAAATTTGTGGAAAGACAGTATTCATCGTATCACGCTCTGAAAAATAATGAAAAAATATGGAATACCATCAAAGATCATTATAATCATAAAAGAAATGCATGAAGGGTTCAGTAAGGCACGAAATATTAACTTCAGACCGGTTTTTGGTTACAACACGTGTACGTCAGGAATGCATCTTATCACTATTCATGTTTTTACTAGTTATTAACTGGTTGATGAGGAAGGTGACGGAAGAAAAGCGAGGAATACACTGGACCTTTACTATATAGACTTTGCAGATGATATTAGTTAATTAAGCCACACACAACAACATATGCAGGGAAAGACATATAAGCTTAACGAAGAAGGCAACAAACTGGGGCTTAAGATCAACCAAAATAAATCAAATATTATGAGAATAAACAACAAAAGCAGTAATAGAATACAAGACAACAATAAAAAATTGGAAGAGATAGAAACCTTTTGTTACCTTGGAAGTGCTATCAACAAGAGTGGAGATATCAAAGAAGAAATTAAAGCTGACATGAATTCATAAAAGTATTTGGTCGCCATATTAGTTTCGATCACTCCTCAACTGCCACTGGGGTATATATACCGGTCGAGAAAGTTACGGTCAGTTGCTTTCCGATGAAGGCATTCAGGTTGCATGGACTTCTAAATGCATGAACTACACATTGTAGTAAAATGTTTGTAAAAAAGAATAAAGGAAACTACAATCAATAAAACACAAAATATATTTATTCTTTGAAAGAACTTCCAAGGTATTTGTATTATTTTGCACAGATAGTGCTGCATTACTTCGCAAGCACATCGAACACGTGTGTCGTTCATACAGAGTGCATAACGTTCGCATCTTTTTGAAGACCCTGGCGGCACTACATCAAACACAGTAGATAAATGATAGTAAATCCAAGAAAGTAAAAACGTAACATCGTTTCCATCGGTTTCAACAAAAACACCCCGTTTCTAAAATCCATGCGGCCATTGACATTGCCACAGTTGTGGTTTGCGCATGTGCGATGTTATAACATAGAGGAAAACGTTCTACAATGATCGAAGATTTTTGGAATATGTGTGCCTGGATTTCAGTCAGTCTTGTTTCGTCGTTCATTGGATATATCTTACCAGTGCAATGGTTGTCATATTATTTTTCTTCAACAAGCAATTCTGCAAGTCTTTTCGTCCAATGTAACGTGTTCGGGTGAATGAAATACCTGAATGCGGTGAAGCATGAATAGTGCATGAATAGTGCTATCGGCCTTATATAGGGGGTGTGTAGCGATGAGCAGAACAATAGAAATCGACAACTAATATGGCGGTAGTCGGATATAAAAGGGAAATAATGCGTATTTATGAATTCATGTCAGCTTTAACATCAGGATTGGAAAAGCGGCACCAGAGTTTAAAAAACGGAAAAACATCTGAAAATCAAGGGAAATATCTAGAATAACGAAGATAAAGCTGTACAAACGTAATATAAGAAAAGTGCTTCTACATGCTGCTGAAACTTGGACAACAATCAAGGAGATAGAAAGCAGACTTCGTGGGTTTGAAGGCGTATTCTTAAGGCGAATAATGGGTATTAAATGGCAAGATTGCATAAGCAACAAGGAAGTTGTTGAAAGAACGGGAATAGCAGTCTTAGCAGATATAAATGTTGAAATCAAGAAGAGACGCTGGAGATATTTAAGCCTCGGCGAGATATAGAGAACGTTGATAGAAGATCCTTGAAATGGACTCCACTTGGAAAGAGGAAGCCTAGAAGACCAATGAACACATAGAGGAGGATCACAGGAAGCAGGATGTGACTGGAATAACATCACCAGAACTGCAAATGATGAGAGCGGATGGAGAGACCTTGTTGCCGACCTAAAAATTCATTTTCTATTGATGTGGTAAAACTCTGTAAACTAACAATTTTTTTTAACAAGGTAATTTTCTAAATCTTTGATGTACGAAGAACACAAAAATGGTGATAAATCTTCTCCCTGGCTAACTCCGACATTACAGGAGAAAAAGTCGGATATCAGGTGACTACATATCTATGTAATGTAGTCATGAAATTTATATCCACTGATATTTCATTTTTCTAAAGAAATCCGATAATGCTCACTGCAGCTACTGACATTCTGACTAGTTTTTAATACAACATTCCATGAACTTTTTATTGAATTCAATCGCATTATATATAGCTGTTTATATAGTTGTTTTTTTAGTTCATAAAGTGATAAAATTTATTCAAATAACTAAAATAAATAATTTTTATTTTGTTGAATGTCGTTTTCTTTTATACTTTTGACTGAGATTGACTGCACGTATTATTTCATTGTCATTATTTCATGATTGATAAAAACTTTAGTTTTATTAAGAACAAACTACTCGAACTGATGTCAGATTTCAAACGCGGAAGAAATGACCACAATAACAATAACTAATGTATTTTAAGTTAAGTTAATTAAGAATAGAGACTCGTGGCGAAATATTTGAAGTCCAAAAGGATTTAAAGGTGGTAATAATTGCAGAAAAAATCAGATGATGACGTAGTTTATGAGTTTTTTTCTTCAATGCTCGCTTCCTTCATACCATAATACCACTAAAGAAATCATTTCTATTTTTACATTGCTGTAACATGTTACTCAGTGTTTAGCTGCTAATTAGTGTTATAACAAATTGATAATTCCTTTTTTTTAATGAAAATATTAATCTTTATTGTTAATTTGTTATAACAAGTGACTTATTTGTTATAACAAATTAAAGGTATATGTGGCGTATTTTTAGTGAATAACAATTATAAGATCTGATAATTTGCTTCATTTCTTTACTAAAAGATAGGACTTTCACACAAATTACGCTTTACCAGTCAATCGCATAACAAAGATACAAGAAATCAAAAAAGTATTTTTGAATTTTTACCGGCACGGTAAAAAATACAAAAGATTTGAATAACCCCGCCTTAAATGGGTCACGTGACATCCATCTCGGTCTATCAACAACAATGGCGACGACGAGAAAGATAGGTATACCGTTAAGTTTGACATATTTGGCAATGAAAAAAAAAGAGACAGACTGACAAGGATATGAACAAAGGGAAGATTGTCATCGGAGACCATGAAGATTGATGTAATAGGAATTAAAGCCGAATTAAAATTAAGATTTCCATCATGAAGTTGTAGGGGTTTTGCTAGTCAGGTTCGTGCTCCATGTGTTCCATGTCTTTACTTTATAAGTTATAAACTACAAGTGGATTTTCATTTAGAGGAATTTTTGAATAAAGAATAAATAAACACTCTCAGTACATGCATTCCTCAGGGAGAGGGGGTATTTAGCCTACTCAGTTTACCGTGTCGATGATCCTAAAATCGTGTTTCATCTTTATTACACATAATTAACAATTTATATCGTTCTACATTAATGAATATCGGAATAATAATGCTTCGAGTGTCATCTGATATAAGAATTATCTAATTTAAGGCATGGAAAACGTGATTCTAATTTGTAAACAAACTCTTCTTCCATCGTGTTTTCAATGCTAGGTTTTCCCGCACTCATGCGCAGTGGCGTTATAAATGGCGGATTACATTAATATTCATCAGACGTGTAGCAAAGTTTAGAGACAAATAACTAAAGACAGAACATGTTTTATGGGCCTAGAGTTTGTGAAACGTCTAATTATAAGAAGCATGATGTATATTTTTACTCAAACTCATGTCAAAAATTTTACTCCAAATACGCCACATATACCTTTAATGAAATTGATAATTTGCTAAAGCTGGCATAAGACTAATTTGTGAAACCTAATTAGTAAAGCAAATTACTCTTAATACATGTAGCCTATATATCAAGATAAAAAGAATATTGCTGTGGCCCTAAAACACCTCCGTAACTTTCTTTATATTGACCAAAAAATAAATTTGCAAGTCCTTTATCTACCGCCATACATGTGAGATTTCTAGCTTCACGGTCGTGAATTGTGATATTGATTGTTTACCACAGGGGAACACGCACTTGTCAAGAACGCGTACTTGTACTTGATTTCTTCACCACCGGAGACAGATTCACTCGAGGACTATAATGGAGGTGAGTTGAAATTGTTTTAAATGATCCGGCTCAAAAATGCCAGGGGCGGCCGCGGATCAGTATCATTAGCATTTTCTCCGTCTATAGGTGCGGATCCACGATGTAGCGTTATATGTAGGGAACTCTGAGGTGAGGTTCCCTTTTGGGCCCTTGGCAGTGCCCGTTACTTGGTGTTGGGTGTAGGGTGGGGACATGCCTCGTCTCTTAGAATCAGCGATGAGGGAACCTTTAAATTTACCTTCGCTGTGTTCATGAGGGGACACTTTATAAATTTAGGAAAGTCTATTCGTTTACTTTGTGGAGAAAAAAACCCCAAAACTATGTAAAGAAGGTATATATGGAAGTGCCTCAGTGATCTTAAAACTTTGAAAGCTATGGGAAAATGTCGGAAAACATTAATCATATAAAGTGCTTCTGTTAAGTTTAGATAAAAATCCTATACCATCTCAAGCCATAAGAATTTTTTTATCAAGTTTTATTTACATTACTCCTGTGGAGATTGTACGTGTTGTAAGAGGAGATCTGAGGCGTGTTCAACAGAGCGAGCGAGCGCTCGCTAAAATTCCGTATACCCGCAACACAAATTTTAGCGAGCGCTCGCGAGCGCTCTCTGCTGAACACACCTCTGAATGGTTAAGACGCCTTGTGTAAAATAAGTTTCATCGGCATCGACAAAAGAACTTTCAGTTCCGACTTAATTTTTATATAGATATCATTGTATCAGGTCAGCTAGCCCATCCCTCCCACTAGCACTTTCTCTCAGGTGACCTTCCTCGTAAATAAGAGTCCTTCCCAAGGATATGGGTGTTTCTTCCTGAGAAAAACGGACTATATATTATATATTGTAGCCCTACCCATGTTGTTTTTCCTGGAAAATTTTTTTCAGATCTATAAAACCATGGTGGGATGTTTGGGTCAATTTTGCTCAGATTTCAAGATATTGCGTGTTTAGCTAAGATTCTACGTATTTACTGGTATTTGGTATCGCGATTACTTACACACGTTCTCATACATGTAAGGAAAACGGGGGAAAACTTAGACAAACTTCCTGAGTACATGTTTATATTTCCTGAAACAATTCGTTATCTGTCCAGTAAACGACAATGAAGTAAAATGTAGAAAGTAAAAGCAATATCTATTTTGATGTCTCCGTAATACGCAGTTATAGTATATTATAAGCCTTTTATTTGTTCCTAAATCAGGGCATCGTATGTGGATGTATACAGGCAGTTATCTGTCCAGAAAACGGGAATATAGTAAACAGAAAAAAGTGAAACCAAACTTTATTTCAATAACCATATTTGTCTCAGTTATACTTAAGTTATAGTATAATATTTACATTTTTCAGTGTCTTTGTCTGATAACACTACGAATCGATTTTGTAATGCACAGTCCATAAATTCAAATGACGTATTGTTGGGGCGCTAGCGGGGTTTGCGTAATTAAAAAAAAGGAAAATCTCATAAATATGTCAATATTCTAATATTTAATCGTACAATTGCTGAAAATTATATAAATATAAGTAATAAGGAATCATTCTTTGAATATCATGAGTTGATAATTTCGGTCGGGGCATGTTCAAATCTATCATAAAGCCCTTCGGGCTTTATTGGATTTGATCACGCCCCGACCAAAATTATCACCTCATGATACTCAAAGAACGATTCCTTATTCCTTAACGAGGCCGAGTACAGTTCGAGTACGCACGCTTTCGCGCAGCGTTTCATTTGCATTTTGACGTCATCTTTTTGCTTGGTTGACGCAATGGCAAAATTTGTCGAAAATAGCTCGCTTGAGGCGTAAAATTAATATTATATTGTAGAATAAACATAAATATCTTGAAGTTTAAGCTATATTTGGGCTCGGGTCGAAAACGTGAAGAGGGTTCAGCAAGCCTAGCCCTCTGTCACGTTTTCTTACGCCGCCTAAATATAGCTTAATACATGTAGAACCATTTTAACAAGAGCTTGGACTTTGGGTAGCTGTGTTAAACAGAAATGTGACGTAGGGTTGTCTATTTCATTGATGGCCACTCAGCCGTGGCTCTCTGAAATCAACAAGATTTGTCTGGCTTTTGAGCTAAGACTACGCAATCGGTGCATATTTCGCTTGAAACCGCGTCATTTTTAACTTGTTTAGACGCAAGAAATAGATAGCTTTGTCCTACTGAAAGTCCAAGGTCTTGTTAAAATGGTTCTATTTCAAGACAGTATTCATGTATTTTATATTAATGACCCTTAATATGTGATGTTTTATATTTATTTATTACTTAAATATTTCTGAATGTTTTAACAATACTATAAAGATCACCATTTCCGCCTTTGTCAAATAAAAAAAGCCATTATCAAATCTGGGAAATTGGGCATACAAAAAAACCTCAACTTTCATAAGACCCCAGGAACAAACCAGGAGGTAAAAGGGTTTTTTTATTTGACCATTTGATGCCTTTTAGCAATAACTTTCATATGTAGAACAGAAAAAGACTCCCTAGGACAGAAGTTTAAAAAAAAGGTAAAAAATGTGCAAAATTGATACATCTCAAGCAAAATCCCATAGGGTCCTATGTTAAAAATTCATAAACTTTGAGATGACCCCCTAAACAAACGATGTGGTAAAAGTCTGATTTATTCATCTTAAAATAATAATTATTTCAGTAGAAATTCATGTAAAAAATTTCATTAAAAAATCTAGGGCAGAAAAAATTAGACCCGGCCTCGTTAATTATGAGCCTTTTATTTGTTCCTGGACCAGGACATTGTGTGTGGATGTATACAGGCACGTATAGGGTCGTCATCCAATGGGCTATCCCCCCCCCCCCCCAAAAAAAAAGAAGAAAGTGATAATATAAGTACTTTTAATTAATTTAGGGTCGTTCGATCAGCTTTCAATGTCAGATCAGAAAGTGGCGGGGGGGGGGGGGGGGGTAAAATTATTTCTCTATATAAAAATATGAAGAAAATGTTTTTCTTACTTTCAATGGTTTATTAAGGAATAAAGAATAAAGAATCATTCTTTGAGTATTACAATGTGATCAAATACGGTCAGGAGTGATCAAAGCCAATAAGCCTGAAGGTCTTTATGATAGATTTGATCACGCCCGACCGTATTTGATAACCTCATAATATTCAGAGAATGATTCCTTATTACTGATATTTACATAATTTTCAGCAATTATACGATTAAATATTAAAAAGTCATTGATGAAATGTATTGGACTATACATTACAAAATCGATTTTTAGTTTTATCTCAGACAAAGACACTGGAAAATGTTAATATTTAAACAATAAAATAAACCAATTCAAACTGGTGTATAGCCAAATATTTATCTCTCTAAAGGGCTCTTAAACGGGAATAAAATGTTTGAGAATCATAATATCAATACTGTTACTCAGAATCAAATTTGAACACTTTTACCAATAGAAAAAACCCACCAGCTTTCTATTTGAAAAAAGTGCTTATTTTTCTGTTTTCCCTTATAAAGCTACAGTATATATGTTATTTATACAATCTTGTTTTTTTTTAAAAATGAGTTTGTGATTTGAAATTTGCAAATGTCTATACACTGCAATTTGGCACGTTTACATTCCCGCCAAAAGGTTCTACAACTACATCTAAAACTGTGGGGCAGTTGCAAGCTATCAATTCTAAGAAACCTTAAGGTATAAGATCGTAGGTTATTAGTTCCAGCAGCAAACAACCATCACTTAAACTTTTCATCCCATCTCGGATGGGCATATACGTCTGTCTCCCTATCATTACCTTGGTATGTGTTGTTTCATAAGCAACGTAAGGCATATCCTAAGTTGGGGCATATTCTTGGGCTCTTTGATTTTATGAATAAAGCGAATTGAACCGTGTCAGTGTGTAATGTGTCTTGGTTATACATATAAATGAAGAACTTTTCGAATTCTTTGATTATCTGGTTAGTTAATTCCCCTTCTCGTAGTTGTTTCTGTGTACTTAATATGTTAATTTTCTGGATATGCTGTAGAAATAAGAAGTTGTGTCACACCATATCAGTGAATGAAATGAATCAAACGCTAATTCGAAGTTCTTCAATAGGGGAACATTTTCTCTACAGCAGCATTGACAGGGATGTTTATCGGATTTTAAGAGGTTCGAACATCCATCAGCAAGCTTATTGTGAGGATATGTTGCAAATTGACATTGACATGGTCTATCATAAAAAAAACCTAAACTCTTCCTCTGAATAAGGACATGCATTGCTTTTAACGTATTTCTATACTTTCCTCAGCACATTTGGGCCAAACACAGGTTGACAATTTTGCAAGAGGTTGTTTTAACCTTTAAAAAGATATAGACAGCTTGATTTCTCATACAAATTATAAATTGTCCCTAATAATGTTAAAAAAGTAAAATTCTTAGGGTTGTCCAAAACATAATGCGCCTACTGTACCAACCAGATCAAACCTAACACAAGAGCAGACCCCAACTTAACCCCGGGTTTACTTTCGGGGTTTACTCGGGGTCTGCTTTTTAAAAATTTTTGCGCCCACTCGGGGTTTACGGAGTAAACCCCGAGCAGACCCTGAAGGTAAACACAGGGTTTAGTTGGGGTCTACTTTCTGTTAGGTTGGGTCTGATCGGTACTGTACTTATTACTATTTATAAAGCTGGACGATATGTTGAATCACGAGCTTTTCTATTGCATATGATGATATATTACTTAGATTTATTTGCTATAAAGGCATTTAAGGAAGGGACAGACAGATACTAGAGTAGTTCTGAATGTCATACACTGTTCCCAGTATCAAATTGTACATCTGTTATCATATAAGCTTCTGATAACGTTGTCTTTAAAGCCTAAAAAACACTAATTTTGTAGTGCAAAAAAAATCTCCCCTTTCCATAACTTTGTAAGCATTTTGTCGCATTTAACGAACTGGCAGGGTGAAACACATCTTCTTAACGATTTTAAAGGCAGATCCAAGAAATCAGTCCATTAAGTGTAATAAAAAACAAGAAAGCTTTAGGATCAAGAAGGATATTTAAAATCATGAACAAAGGATGTTTAAATAAGAAATACGCCTAAAAAAAGACATAACAGAGAAAATTACCATTTTGTAGTAAGGAGTTGAGCTGCTTGGTTCCTTTTATCCGTTAAAGTGTTCCAATCTAATTTGTCAGGTGCATATTTGTTCAATATAATACATGTACTTACACATTTTACCCCTCTAAACGGCGTTAAAAGAGAATTATGAAATCTGACTGTTGGCCATTTTAAAACGATATTTTGACCTAAATAACGCCATTTTTGTAAAAACCAGCATATATCTTCAAACTCAGTATATCCTAAATATAAATAAAACCTTTGTTAGACTATAAGTGTTTGTTTTATGCTTTTTTCCTTAATAAAAAAACTTAAACAGAAAGTAATGAAATCTGGCTGTCGGCCATTTTAAAACGCCATTTTGACCTATTTAACGCAATTTTTTGTCATAGCCAGCATATTTCTTCCGACTATGCTGGTCCTAATTATATTTATAAACTTTTCTGGACCAAATTATAATTGTTGGTCTCATGGTTTTTCCTCATTTAAGAAACTTTACGAAAAAAATATGAAATCTGGCTGTCCATCATTTTGACAATATAAAACACCGTTTTAGTGGAGACCAGCATAATTTTTCAGACTAAGCATAAACTATTAATGATTTAAAAATTTGCTGAACAGAATTATAATTGTTTGTTTCTCGCTTTTTCTCTATTCAACAAACTAAAGGAAAAAATTCTGAAAACAAGATGTCCACAGTTATGAATCGCCATTTTTCAGATAAATAACGCAATTTTCTTGAAAGACAGCATATTATTACTGAGAAACCACACCAAAATTATGATTTAAAACTTTGTTGGACCACATATTCATTGATTGTCTCATGCTTTTTGTCCATTTTAGAAATGTAGGTAGAAATTACAAAATTTTGTTATCCGCCATTTTAAATTGCCATTTTGACCTAATTAACCTCATTTGTGGAAGGCCAGCATATTTTGTAAGAACCCAGCACACATTGGATATGATGAAATACTATGCTGGACCAATTCATTAGTGTGCGTCATTATTTTTTTCCCCATTGAAGAGACTTTAAGGAAAAAAATGAAGATTGGCTGGCCGCCATTTTGAATCGCCATTTTGACCTACTCAACGCCATTTTCATGAAGGCTAGCATAATTTTTCAGACTCAGCATACTTTAATTATGATAAAAATCCATGCTGGACCAAATAATAATTATTTGCCGTTAAAACGTATTTCTAGAGCCTTTTTTAGAAATCAGGACCAAAATATAACCCAATATTATAGCTAATATAAAGCCAGTTTTTCCCTGAGGAAAATTCGTACTATTAGCTATTTTCATCCGACGAGAAAAATATCGTTTGGGTTTTTTTTCAAGGGGCGAGGGATATTATGAAGAAAATCTAAAGTCTATGTTTTGATCATGGTAACGGTTTCGTTTGGATCTCACTTGTCACAACATTCCTACTGTACGAGTCGCACAGCCATTCATCTAACCACCCACCAACCCACACACCAAAAACAATCATTTTTAGCTCACCGAGACGAAGTCAGGGGGAGCTTATGCTATACCCTCGGCGTCGGCGTCGGTGTCGGCGTCGGCGTCCGGACCTGGTTAAAGTTTTTGTTTCAGGTCCTGTATCTAAGTTATTACTTGTCCTATCTTCACCAAACTTGCATGGATGATGCATCTAGACCTACTTATGGACTTGAAGGACTTAGATGCTGAATCTGGGCCATAAATTTCAGATGCTGGAGGAGGTGAAGGTATTTGATGCAGGTTAAAGTTTTTGGTGCAGGTGCCCTTTGATAGCAATTTCCAAGTTATTACTAGTCCTAACTTTACCAAACTTGCATGGATGGTGTGTCTTATGATACTGATGCACCTGACAGGCTTGAATGCTGAATCTGAGCCATAGGTTTCGGATGCTGGAGGAGGTTAAGGTTTTTAGAGCTGGTTAAAGTTTTTGGAGCAGGTGCGCTCTTCTGATTATATCTAAGTTATTACTAGTCCTAACTTCACCAAACTTGCATGGATGGTGCGTCTTATGATATTGATGCACCTGATAGGCTTGAATGCTGAATCTGAGCCATAGGTTTCGGATACTGGAGGAGGTTAAGGTTTTTAGAGCTGGTTCAAGTTTTTGGAGCAGGTGCCCTCTGATGATTATATTTTAGTTATTACTGGTCCTAACTTCACCAAACTTGCATGGATGGTGCGTCTTATAATACTGATGCACATGACAGGCATGAATGCTGAATCTAAACTATAGGATTTGGATGCTGGAGGAGGTTAAGGTTTTAAGAGCTGGTTAAAGTTTTTGGAGCAGGTGCCCTCTGATGATTATATCTTAGTTATTACT